>PVJL010001239.1:0-283255 GCA_004026885.1 Lyroderma lyra | reverse complement strand
CATGCTAAGTGAAATAAGCCAGACAGAAAAAACAAAGAACTGCATGATTTCACTCATATGCGGAATATAAAACTGAAAGCAAAGAAAAAAAGAAATGAACAAACAAATAACCCATGGACACAATCAATAGTGTAATGTTTATTTGGGGACGAGTGGGTTAGGGAGGGGAGAAAGGGGAGGGGGTGGGAGAGGAGGGGGGGAAGCTAAATATAAGGTGATGGAAAGAGAAGTCACACTGGGTGGTGAACTTATACATCAAGTTGACAATGCACTGTAGAATTGTATGCCTGAAACCTATGTAATCCTTGCTAACAGATGTCACCCCAATAAGTCTAACAATAAAAATGAATTAAAAAAAAAAAGAGTGAAATCTTACCATTTGTGATGACATGAATGGACATAGAGGGTATTATGCCTAGTGCAATAAATCTGACTGAGAAAGATAAATGCCATATGATTTCACTTATATGTGGAATCTAAGGAACAAAATAAATGAACAAACAAAACAGGAAAAATAGTACATATAACAGTGAAAAATTAAAAATAAAGTAAGTGGTTAATAATCAGGGAATTGTGGAAGGAAAGAGAGAAGGAAGGAAGGAAGGAAAGGAGTGAGGGAGGGAGGGAGAGAAAAGAAAACTGTCTCTCTATATGGACTATTATGAAATCAATAAAAGGATGCCTAAGAATATTTTTTTTAAGGAAAGAAAAGTAAGGCATCTGGGCTAAGAGTGATAGGGTAATTTTTCTTGCTATAAATATCTTGCCCTTAAGGCAGTGTATTTCAGCCAGATACACGAGCAGATACATACTCTTTCTATATTGTATTCCAGGAAAAAGAAAAACATACATAAACAAATGAAAAGTTTTCTGAAACAATATATAAGACTACTAGGTTAAATATATTCAGATATTTTCTATTTTATACTTCTCTACCTTATTTAAAAAAAAAGTGGTCACCAACCACTAAAATGATTTTGCAACCCCATGATGGTTTGCAAACTGCAATTTGAAAACCACCGCCCTAAGGGCTTCTCTTTAAATGTTGGAGCTCTTCTCTCTGGAGCTCTCGGCCTCCTCATTTCCTTCATTGAGGGCCAGTTTGATCCATCTCAAAGTATGATTTCTCAGCTTAGATCAGTGATACCTAGGCTTTTTATACGAGATGATATTTAGTTAGGGATTATTTAAAGCCAAACAGCACTGAGTACCAGCCAGATGGAATGCTCCTCCTCACAGTCTGCCAAACCCACCATAGTTGAGGTGAAGCTAACTAGAGAGCCAGTCATCATCTGAGGTAATGGGAGTGATGATGATGCATATCCATGCACACACTCGGCTGTGAACATGATCATGCCCCAAGAGTTCCTATTATGTTTCCATACCTTTTAGGTGCAAGAAGAAATGCATGCCTTTTTTGTATAAGATGGACTGTGTAAATACTGTATAGCTAACTCCCTATTAATATATATGAACCCAGAAAGGAAAATATTTAAAAACTTAAATGGAAAGCTCTGACAATATCAGATATCCAACAATAAAGGTATTAGAAATACCATGATGTATAGCTTAATCCAGTTTCATAATAATAAAAAAATAATTGCCAAGTTTCATTGGGTTCTTCCTAATGATAATGTATTTACATGAATTATGTCCTGGTATTTCACAAATCCCTATTAAATAAGTAATACTAACTCCCATTTTACAGGTGAGGAAACCAAAACTCACAGAGGTTATGTAATTTGTCCAAAATCACCAGGAAATAATCAGCATAGACACAATTTGAACTCAGGCTATCTGATTCTGTGTGGACACAGAGATGGGCCACCCAACCTCCTTTCAAGAAAGGACTTGTTGCTCCAGCTTCTGGGAATGCCCTCTGGCAACCTTCAGCTGTCAAACTGTTTAGGGATTGACTCATCCTCAAAGAAATTCCTTGATCACAGTAATGACCTTCTCAGAGTAATCTACACCTAGTGACTGACGGAGGTGGAGGTATAAGACTCAGCCACAGTAAGCCAACACAGAACAACTCTGAAAGATCATTTTGGTTCCAGAACTCCATATCAGTGAACTATAATTGCCATCAGGTCTACACCAAGCTGTACTTGTTCACTGTCGAGTTTTGTTTCCTTTCTCCTTTTACCACAGTCTTTTCCAACACACTCTTTAATAGATTGCCTGCATACCAAATTCTGTCTCTGGGTATGCTTCCCTGAAAACCAAAACTGCAGCAAAGGAAAATCCTCCCAGTGGGCAGAGCTTCAAGTGATCATCCAGTTTATATAGAAAAAAAATGGCCCAAAGAGAGGCTATATAGAGACTTATATAGGTAGTAGCAAGTGGCCTAGCCAGCTTGTCAGGAGCATGAAAAGAGAAAGAATGGAAGAATAGGGAGGCAAGAAGGACTGGCAGAGATATATGAATGGACACATAGCAATACACAAAAATCGTGATCTTTCTATCATATATTGTAGTACTCCAAAGAGTATCCACCGCTGAAGAGGCACTGAGCAACCATGTAGACAAAATGATTCAGCCAGATGATGCCAGCTAGCCCCTGCCATCAACCACCTCAAAAACAGAGGCTATGCGTGGGCACACAACATGGGCATCCACTTAACCAGACTGATGTCACTGCTACTGCTATCAAATGTCCAATCTGCCATTAACAGAGACTAATGCTGGGCCCCCAATATGACACCATTCCTTGAGGAGACCAACTGACTGTCCAATGGCAAGTTGACTGCACTGGACCACTTCTCCTCTGAATGGAGCATTGATTCATGCTCACACTAGACACTTATTTCTGGCATGTGTTTGCCTATCCTCCTTGCAGAGCTTCAGCCAGTATTTCTGTCCAAGGGATTCTAGAGTATTTGTTCTATTGACATGGGATTCTACATAAGATTTCATCAGATCAGTTAACCCATGTCACCTAAAGTATAGCAATGGACTCATGACGATCAGATCCACTGGTCATATCACATACTGCACTACCCCAAGCTACTGGCAAAAGTAGAACAGCCTCCTGCAAACACAGCTGAAGTGCCAGCTTGAAGGCGATAGTTTATGAGGATGGTCAACCATGCTCCAGGACACATAATACACCTTGAATCAGACTTCATATACTACTGCATCTGCGGTCTAAAAACCAAGGGATGGAAGCAGGATTGACTACACTTTCTGTGACCTCACATGCTCTGTTTGGGAAATTTGGCCTCTTGTCTCCAAAGCTCTCACCTCTACAGAGTCTGGAGTCCTGTTGTCCAATAAAAAACCACACTTCTACCAAGGGATACAGACATCAGCTGGCAAGAAGAACAGTAACTACCCTCACTGAGCCAATTGACCTGGACCATCAAGAAGAGGCAGGGCTGTAGTTTCATAATCAGGGCAAAGAGGAATATGTTTAGCACACAGGTGATTGTTTTGGGCCCTGTTTGTACTACCTTGTAACAGTAAATGAACAAGTGATGAAGATCTGGGTTGTGCCACCAAGTAAGCAGCCTAGTACAGCTCTCTGAGGGTGATGGGAGCATATACTTGCTAGTGGAGCAAGGAGCAAATGAGTAGCATTTGGAGCCCTAGGACCTGCAACAGTGCTGGGGATTATAATTTTTCCTCTTCAGAGATTCCCCCAGAAAGAGAGGTCCATAAGAATCTTGGAAGAGATGCGCCCCAAACATATATCAGGAAGTGGATCCAATGGCTCAAGGAGTGATCTGTGATGACCATGAAATGCACCATCCAGTTCTCCCTTCAAAAAATAACTTATCTGGCTTCTAAGGGTGCTGTCAGAAGACAACCTTCAGCTGTCAGTCCATCAGGATTTGACTTTGCTACAGAGTTACTCCACCAAGGCACAACCTTCCTGGTTTGTGGATCCAAGGGCAGCAGTTCTACATCGGATGATTAACTGAGGCAAAGGCATAAAGGCCCAGACACTAAATTTCAGTGCAGGACAATCTGATGGACTGTGTGGTAGCAGAATAATGCCTTCCCTCCCTAAAAGATATACACGTCCCAATCCGTGGAACCAGTAAATATGTTACGTAACATGGCAAGAGGGAAGTAAGGTAATAGATAAAATTAGGGTTGCTAACCAACTGAACTGAAAATAGAGATGATCCTAGATTGTCTGGATTGGCCCGGTTCATTTACTGTTACAACTGGACAAAGGCATACGAAGAGGGTCCAGGAGGAAGGAGGATATGAGGGGGTGTCCTTTGTCCTTAAAAGAGTAAGTGAGAGGCAGATAAGAAGATCAAGTCAGAGACATGTGAAAATGCTACTCAACTGGCTTTGAAGATGGAGGAAGGAGCCAAGAGTCAAGGAATGTGGACAACCTATAGAACCTGCAAAAGGCTACCAAACAGACTCTCCTGGAGCTTCCAGAAGGCACATGGTCTTGCTGAGACCTTGATTTTAGCTAAGTGAGACTCATCTCTCATTGTTGACCTCCACAACTGTAATATAATATGTTTGGGTTGCTTTAAGCCACCAAGTTTGTGGTAATTTGTTCTAAGAGTGGTAGGTTATAATACAGGCCATTTTAGCTCCAGGGCTTCTGTGTCACAGCCTAACCTCTCCTTCTGTCTCCCGGTTCCTTCAACGCCCTCCTCTGTGTTGGGCACTGAGGGCACTACCCAGGTGAGGAAAGCCAGAGCACTTTCCTTGTATGTGAAAATCTGTCTTGGAGTTCACTTTCCAGAGAACCCAAACTGGGACAGATTATGGAAGCTTATGATGACTTCTTATGATTATAAATATGTAAGTAACAGTGTGTCTCAAAAAAGTATAATGCCTACTATGAATACCACTGGCCCAAATATTAAGACAATATGAAATAAATATGAAGAGCATGAGCCTGACAGGTCAAGATGAGTTTAATTGCAACTGTTTATTTGAGCACATGACTCTATTTAATTCTCCTTATTCACCAGTCCCCCACAAAGTAAATAGGGACAATAAATTCCTTCCCACACTAGATAGCATTAAGTGAGTTAAAATACTTAAGCATTTAAATCAGTATTTACTGATTTGTGATAAAGGCTCCATAAAAGCCAGTCAGCTCCCTCCACTCTACTTCATAGTTTTCTCTCAGGAATTTATAACTTCATTTAATATTAATATTAAATAAGGGGTGGAGGGCAAATCACCATTAAATTACATGATTCTGCTCTCAAAAGGTGTGCTTCAAGCTGAGCGCTCTGGATGATCAGTCCGACTGTGGGAGGTGAAGAAATGTTTCTTCAGGGATAACTGGTTGGAGTTCTTAAAAACATCTGAAAGAGAGAAGTGGGCCCAGGGCACCAGAGGGCTCCTCACAATAGGAGGGACAAGCACCAGATAATCAAGTTTGCAATGTTTTATTTGTTTTAACTGGCACTTTAGACACATAGGACAGTGTGTCTTGTAATGTATGTAGTGTATTTTGAAATGTATTACATAAACATGAAATGCTTCCAAGAGGAATCTGAGAAGAAAAGGAAAAAGAAATGGCATAAAGACAGCAATGCTGAGCTATGTACTCATTTCAGATAAACACATAAAACCTTTGAAATTATGACATAACCAGTGCTGTTAGATTTATGGCCATGGGTATTGTTCTCATTCCAAGCTCCTACTTTACATTTATCATCTTTATATTCATATATTATAGCATCTCTAGTTTTCAATGTCTTACAAATTTCTGCCTCTTCTAATAACCTTTTCAGCTGAAATTTCATGTGCTTCACATAAGCTCAGAAGCAAATTCTCTTCAGGAATTTTGAACCTATCTGTTCAGCCATTTCTGAGTTACTGAAGCATGAGCAAATGTTGTTTGGGAAATTTGTCAAGATCTACTTTTTGGGTGTTCAGAATTAATTCAAGATGGTTTAAATTTAAACCTCCAGAGCTGCTGTGCACATATTCTCTCAGGAGAAAAATATTCTTTGCTTTGAGATATGACTAGTCAAGGTTTTCACTGCACTTCTGTCTATATGGAGTAATATTGAAGAGATCTACTCAAATCCTGGAAAATCCTTCGGGTTTTCAGACCCTGCATACATGTTGTGTTTAGAAAAATGTTTTTTTTTTCTTTTTTTTTTTCCCCCCTTCAAACCACCAATGCTTTAGAAAGCTTTCACAGATAACAACACCTGTCTGGCTGTATTGTCAAACACTAATAAAAGTTTTATTTCATGAAAAATTTTTTTAAAATAAAGGTTTTAGATATTTGTTTATTTTAATAAACTTGGGCACTGGTCCTTCTATTGTAGACAGGAATGTTTGTGTTGCTAGTAGCATCTATTATGCAAATATTATATATATTGACAAAGTTCTTCTAAGGTGACATCCTATTTATTGTATGACTAAGGACCCTAAAATACTGAGAACTTACAGAATTAAAAAGAACTAAAGTAGGAGTGGTGGATGGGGTGGAGAGAGGAGAGAAGAGAGCAGAGAAACCTTCCTATGACCTGGCAGAAAGTCTCAAGACAAATGGACGAGTTCCAGTTATGTATTGCTGCATGGCCAAACACTTCAAAACTTGTGGCTTAAAATAGCAGCAATCCTCTGATTATCATCATATCTCCAAGGGTTGCTGGGCTCAGCTGAACAATTTTTCTCAGGGTCTCTCTTGCAGTTGCAATGTCTAAGGCTAGCCGCATCTGAAGGCTCACCCATTCACTCATCTAGCCCCTGGGTTGGGAAAGCTCAGCCATCTGAGGCTCTCCCTGCATCTCTTTCTGTCTTTACGTGATCTTTCCACATGGTCTTTCCAGCCCAGTAACTTCAGGGTGGCCAGACTTATTTCAAGGCAGTTCTGGACTTCAGAGGTCTGAATTCAAAGTGAGAGAGCCAGCTGGAATCTGTGTTGATTTTTCTAATATCTGGTCACACAAGTCAAGACAGTCACAAAGGCCCACTCAATTTCCAAGGGAGGTGACAGGCCCCACCTCTTGATGAGAGGTGCACCAAAGAATTTTCGGATGTGTTTTCAAACTACCACGGGACTTCATAACACTCTGGCAGAAAGTCTGGAACAGAATAATGAGTCATTCACCAAACCACAAATTGGTTCATTGTGGCTCGCTCTCTGTTGTGGTAGAAGGATATTGTCATGTTTAAGTGCTCCTGCTCTGGAGTTGGACTGCCTGCCTGGGCTTGCCTCTGCCCTGACACTTACTGAGCCTGGAATCTTAATCTTAGTGCTTCAGTTTTCTTATTTGTAAGATGGGGTTTACGAAAGCTAACCTTTGTTGTACACTTAGTAGATATGAGACATTGTCCTAAGGGCATTATATACTATCTTACTTTATAACCAAGATAACCCTGTGGGATAGTTACCTACCTCCTAAATCATGAGGTTGATAATAACAGAGACATCTTTCAGGTCTGATGTGTGGATCAGATGGGACTATCTATTATGTTCACTTTGGATGTGATTAAAGCTGTTGGGGCAAGTTCTAGTGATGCCAGGTCAAGCGAGTGAGCCAGCTGCACAAATGGACCAAACGTGCACCATGCCACACAGGAGGGAAGATTGTTCCCACTAGAGATGAAAGACCAGTGGAGGCTAAAGGAGGTCAGATTTCTTGACAGATGTGAAAAAACGCATTAAAAGCCCAGCCGTTCTAAGTCTCGTTTGGGACTACGGGTGCAGAACCAAGCGTAGTTTGCAGAGTGGAACCCGGGGCACCGGTTTGAGTTTGCAAAAAGGGGCTGTTTCTCTTTTGCCTGAAAAGGAACCCGCGACTCCAGGTAGTGTGAAGAGTTCCGCCCGCCCGGAGAACACTGGCTCTGCTGCCTGCAGCGTCCTCAACTGTCAGGGCCCGCGTGGAGGCCGGAGGCATGGAGCTGACATCTTTCCCGGGCGTTCCCTCGCGTCCCCGTCGCCAGCCGGGGCTCCCCGACGCCAGGAGCCACCTTCCCCTCCTCCCCCTCCGCTAAGGTGCGATTGCAGTGCGCCCATCTTCCCAGTCCGGGAAAACCCGGAGAGGTGGAATCCCTCGCCCGGAGCGCCCCAGCGGCCACTGGGCATGCTCCGTCGTCAGGCAGGTCGGCGGCTGCGAGCAGCTTTTGAGGCGCACGGATTCCTCCTGCCGCCGCGCGTCCTCCTCCTCCCGAGCAGGGAACCGGCGCATGATGGCGGCCGCCGCGGCGGGGAGCGCCAGTGGCGGCAGCAGCGGCGGCGGCGGCGGTGGCAGCAGCAGCAGCGACACGTCCAGCACCGGCGAGGAGGAGCGGATGCGGCGCCTCTTCCAGACGTGCGACGGCGACGGGGACGGATATATTAGCAGGTACTCGGGGCGGGCTGAGGCAACACCAGCCTCTTGGCGCTGCCCTTGACCCCTCCTCTGCCCTCGCGCCCCAACTTCCAGCAAGTTGCTCAGAAGCTCGCGGGAAAAGTTGGCTGCGACGCTGGAAGCGCGTCGCCTGCTCGGCCACTGAGGCCAAAAGGCTGCTGGGCTCGCCCTCTGGAGGGGCTTGTGGGTCCAACTTTTCCCAACGCTGTCTTTGTCTGATACCTCGTTAGGTGCGGGTCCTCCCCCGTGGGGACGCGGGTTCTGGCCGCTTGTCCCAGATAGGAGAGGGGACCCGCAGCCTCCAGCTCCTGGGTGTCAGGGCACTGTAGCCGCGGGCACTGGTGTGCCTGGCGGCTCCCTGAACAGCCCTGGGGCCGGACCAGCCTCGGGACGCGCGCGCGCTCGGTGACAGAGGTGGACAGGAAAGCGGGCTGTGGAGAACTTTCGCGTGCTACAGAGTTCCCGCGTTCCTAACTTCGGAACCCAGAGAATGGGGGTAGTTTGCTCCCAGGACTGAGTGAACCCTATAGCTTGAGGGTGACGAAGCAGTCAGGAGCCAACCGGGGCTGTAGAGGTGAGTCTGGAATGCAGACCCTCCCCGCCCCCCGACTCGGCGCGTGAACCAGGTGAGCCTCCAAGGGGGTCTCTGGGCGTCTCTGCGCGACCCCGCAGAGCCCTCGCAGTGTTTTCTTCCAGGTCCCCTACAGGGTCGGTGTCTCGGCCTCACGTCTGCCCAAATTTTCATCACTTATCAGACACTAGTGGTGAAGAAGGCAATATTTACGACATGCTCTGTGAAAGGTTGACGCAAGGCGCTGAAGACCTTATGCGCCGAAATTCGAATTGCCTTCGAGGAAGTAGACAGCCAAAATTGTGTACTACCACTGTGTGTTACATTTTTGTGTATTACGCCTTTGTCTTAGTGATGCCAAAGATCTCAAAAATTCCAGGCTGTCTCCTGCTGATTGTCCTTGCCTACTGAGAGACAGAGAGGGGGGGGGGAGAGAGAGAGAAAGAGAGAGAAGAGGAGGGGAGGGAAGGGGAGGGGAGGGGAGGGGAGGGGAGGGTATTTACTCCTTCCCCATGATTTTTTTTAAAGATCCCTGTTTAAAGAAACAGGTAATTAGACGTGTAAATATTTGACAATTAAAAAATAATAATTTACTTGGGACTTTTGACTCAGTTATAATTCTTAGCTGAATTTTAATACTTTTCTGAAGTTTAATTGAGAAACATTAGAAATCAGAAAACTTTTTGAAGTAATTCTGTTCTGAAATGAATATATATATATATGTGTACATATATATATGTATATATATAAAACTCTAATTGACTTCACATATTTTTATCTGGAAGTCTTCCCCTGTTTTGGTTCTGGAATAAAAAGAATTCATCATATAGTTTAGATTTGTTGTGGTGGTTTTTCTACTTGAAAGACCATTATCTCATTTTCAATAATAACGACAGTCTATGCTCATCATGTTAGCATGCAAATAGAATGTAATCCACAAGTGCAACAGTGCATGTAGAAAACTAGCAGGGTTCTCTCCTTCCCTTCTTCTAATCTAGACTAGTAATATGTTGCGTTATCTGAACTAGACTTTCTGAGCAAATACTTATATTATTTTGAATGGCGACTCTATCTACCCTTGAGGATAATGAATTCCGTGAACGTAATTTGAGGACTTTGTGTTAGAGGGTAAGGCATCGTGTGTAGACACCTATCATTCCTTGAGCCACATCATTGTAATATATCTGCTTCAAAGTTGAAAGGTATGTGTAGTAATGAACCCTAAGCCATAACTAACTGTAGGCAGAGTTGCCCTGGAAGTTATACTGTGACAAAATTCCCATATAGGAGAATGTCAGGGATGACAATCTTATTGAAAGGGAACACCTAGAAACTTCTCTAGAACTGTTTATACAGCAAGCACAGTTTTACCTGGAATAGTATTTATTTGGTATGGCTTGGGGGATGGGGTCAATGAAGGTAAGTGGCATTAAATGTCACCCTCTCCAAAGCCATTCCTTTGTGCTACCCCTGTTTAATTACATTTATTTGACCACAGTGGGTGCTATGGTATGGAATGCTATGAAATTTCATTTTTATTAAATGTGAGAGTTGCACTTTCTACATTAAAACCCCCCAAATCTCGGATTCTTCAAAAGATAAGTTTATACTCATGGTACACAGCTGTGTCTGTTAGGATTTCAGTTGATTATATGTAATAGAAATCCAACCACAGTCAAAAATGCGTTGTCTTTCTCACCTAGAAATCAGAAGGTGGTCCATCAGATGTGCAGTTGTTCCTCAAAGGTGAGGTGTAAGTGCCCGCTTGCTTCACTGTGCTTCACATAAAGCATTCATCCTCATGGTTGTCTCAGCGTCTTGAAATGATTGCTTCCTCTCCAGCCTCATCTCCAAGTTCTAGGGAGGAAGATGTAAAAGAAAGCTGAAATGAGTGGTGCCTATATCATTAAAGCAGAGCTTTCCCGAATCCTTTAATTGACATCTTATTGGTCAAACTACATGTGCACTTGTGATAGAGTTCATGGAAGTCTGCAATTCAGTTCGTCACATTGCCTCCTAAACAAAATTGGAGTTCTGTTACTAAAAGCAGGGGATGGATATCGGGTAAGTAGGTAGCAACCAAAACATATGCTGTAAAAAGTAATACACATTCGAGTAAGTTGGCTCTGGTCCTTTGCCTAGCCCTTCTCAAACAGGAGTGGGCTAGAGATGTTATGCTTAGAGAAAGGGTAAGTGAAAGATACACTGAGTCCAGAAGGGAAAATATCAGGGTGCACCAAGTCAGGGAGAAGAAAGTAAAAGTTAGGGCTTTGAATCTTCAGTATCCTCTTGGCCCAACCTCCCCCATCAGACTGACAAAAAAGGCATCAGCTAACTGGAGATTTCTGGAATAGCTGCTTCTGCCAGAAAACTCTCAGCCTGCCAGAGGGACCCAGAATCATCTCCCATTAGGTAGTTAAGTTGGAGGGATAGCATCCATCAGGTGGAGCCAAATCACAGCTTGAACAAGGCAGGATTGGGCTGCACAGTGGGACCACAGCAGACTCTCCTGTGCATTTCATTAACTGTACAGTGACATAACTACACATTTTATAGTACTGAATTTTTAGCCCCTACTTACAGTTTTGTAGCAGATGGTAAGTTTACTCTGTTTGTTAAAATTCATTTCCCTCTGGTATTTTAAAGCTTGTTTTTACTCTTCAATTTGAGAAACTATCTTGAACATTTTGACAAGTATCTAAAACCAACACTTACATTTATATCTAGTCCCCAAGCCTCAGCTCAAATGTTGGTGCCTTAGGGAGAGCCTCTCTGGCGACTGTATCAAAGTAGGTTTGCTACCCCACCATTATGCTCTATTATATTAATACTATAAATAACTTTTTTCCAAAGCACTCTTTACAACTCGTAATTGCATTTTGATTCACTACTTTATTTGCCCATTTATTGTCATTCTCCCACTAGATGTAGCCTTCATATAGGCAGGAATCATGTCTGTTTTGTTTAAACAGTACACTCAGGATCTAGTATTTGCCATATAGCATTCAATCAGTAAATTCTGATGAATAAATGACCAAGCATTAACAGTGATATGTTCATGTATATTGAAAAAACTTTTAAGCATTTTCATTTTCAGGCATATTTCATGTTTATAAAATACTTTAAATATAAGTATATTTTACTAAATAATATTTTCTTTTAAAAATGACAACCTGATTATATAAAATACATTCTCGTTGAAAATTTGAAAAATACAGACATGTATAAAAATAAAATTGAAACTGTCTATTATCCCATAACCAGGGCATATCATTTCTAGTTCCTGGTGACATATATACATCATATCACTCTTCTAATTTATTAAAATTGATTGGATAAAAAAAAGACATACAATGCCCATAGATAGGAATATTTAATATTAGTATGATAGCAACACTCCTCCAAATTTATCTATAGACTCAAAATAACCTTTCTCAGCATTCTAGCTGCCATTTTTTGCAGAAATTGAAAATTGATCCTAAAATTCATATGGAACTTGAAGGGACCCAAAATAGTCAAAACAATCTTGGAAACATTTGAAGAACAAAGTTGGAGGAGCCAAACTTCCCTATTTCAAAACTTACTACAAAGCAACAGTAATTAAGACAGTGCAGTGCCAGCAAAATGAGAAACATACAGATCAGTGCAATAGAACTGGGAGTCCACAAACAAACCCATGTGATGGTGAATTGATTTTCAATACGAGTGCCAAAATCAAGGGTGGAATGGAGAAAGAATAGACACTTCAAGAAATGGTATTGGGACAGCTGGATAGCCACATGTAAAAGAATGAAGTTGGACACTTTCCTCACATGCAAAAGTATGTATTCCTCGTATACACAATGAATTCACTCTAAATGGATCAAAAGCTTAAATGGAAGAGTCAAAGCTATTAAATTCTTAGAAGAAACATAGGACAGATTCTTTGTTACCTTGAATTTGACAATGGTTCTTATATAGGACACAAAACAGGCTATAAAAGTAAAAATGGGTAAATTGGGCTTCATCAAAATTTTTTTAACTTGTGCTAAAAGGGACACTAACAAAAAAGTGAAAGACAGCCTAAAGAATGGAAGAAAATATTTGCAAATCATATATTTGATAAATAATTTGTATCTAAGTTATATATAAAAAGAACTCTTACAACTCAATAATAAAAAGATAATCCGATTTAAAAATGGACAAAGTACCTGAGTAGACTTTTCTCCAAAGAAGATATACAGAGCCAATAAACACATGAAAAGAGTTTAACATATTAACCATTAGGAAAATGCCAATCAAAATTACAGTGAGATACCAACCTATACCCAATAGGATGACTATAAAAAAAAGTCAGACAGTAACAGTTATCAACAAGGATATGGAGAAATCAGAACCCCATACACTGTTGGTAAGAAAGGGGAAAGGGGGCAGCCACTCTGGAAAATAGCCTACTATTTCCTTATAAATTAAACATAGAATTGCCATATGATTCAACAATTCTACTCCTAGGCATATATTCAAGAGAACTGAAAACATGTGTCCTCACACAAACTTGTACATAAATGTTCATAGCAGCATTATTCATAATAGTTAAAGATATAAACATCCCAAATGTCTATCAACTGATGAATGAATAAACAAGATATGTTATATCCATACAATGAAATATTAAGCAGTAATAAAAAAAATGGAGTACCAAACATGCTGCAACATGGATAAACCTTGCAAGTATTATCCTAAATGAAAGAAGCCAGTCACAAAATAGCACATATTATATGATTTCATTTATATGACATGTCCAGAATATACAAATTTATAGAGATAAAAAGTAGATTAGTGGTTGCTTAGGGCTGGAAGTAATGCAGGAGGGGTTTGAAGGATGATAGCTCAAGAGTGCAGGATTTCTTTATGACATGAGAAAAATCTTCCAAAATTAATTATAATGATAGTTGTACAACTCTATGAATATACAAAAAACCATTGGATTGTACACTTTACATGGGTGACTTTTATGATAGGTGGATTATATTGCAATAGAGCTGTCACCAAAAAAAAAAGATTGGAAAAATATGATTTTTAATTATAATATTCCATTATTTATTTTATTTAATTAATTATTTTATTGTTGGATATTTGGGTTATTTCCAATTATTTGCTTTGGAATTAAATTTAAGATGCCATAGATAGGGTCACATATTTATTTTATGTACTAATCGAACTATAATAAGATGCAGCTCATCAATTAGATTTTCTTATTTCATTCTTATTGAAAGGTCCCCTTTAAACTTCTTTAGTCATAGATTTTTATTATATGGCACTATTGTGCATACATAGAAAAGGAAAATGGCTACTGAAATTGTTCAAAATAATCCTAAAATTTCTTTAAAGTCCAAGTCTTCTAAATCATTTTTGATTCAGAGTATTGATGTTGTGTTTCACTACCCAGTATCAACCTTGGTGGCATCAACATATTGAGACATAGCATTTCTTTAAAAGAGGCTCCACTACTCTATAGGATTTTCTTCTAAGACGCTGACACTTTTCTGCAAGTATTGCTGCTGGTACTTCTAACCATACCAGAACATGTGGATAGAATGTTCTGAGACAATAACCATGACTTGTAATCTTAAGGAAGCATTGGGAGTTGCAATAATTTGTCATGTTACCAAGAAGAATAAACTAATAAACACCCCACAAACAATAATATCTAGTCAGCACCAGGCCAACTGAATTGTAAGAAACATCCAGATATCATAATGTTAAGCTGTGCATCTCAGAAATTTTGATATATGATAATTTAATGCTAGTATGAACACGTTCTAGCATTGTTCCATTTGCTATATTATTAAAGAATGAGTCAGACCTGGAATTATTAGTGAAATGTATGAACTAGAATTGCTTTGTAAACACTTAGTTCAGTCTTTTTTAAATAACTACAACAAAAAATGTTTTCAGATTGAATGGAGAACATTGTAGCATATTTAACTAAAGAATTACAGGTTTGCATATTAAACATACTCTACGATTCTTCCCCTGAGCAGGGGTAGCAGAAATCTGCTTGAGGAGGCTACAGAGAGCAGTCATTTTGCTTTTAAAGGGTTAGAGGAGCCACTTAAATGAAAGGTACGAAATAAAAAGACTATTACCTTTATATTCCTTGTCTCCTGACCAAGTAGTTCCTGTGGCATAAGGGTTATTCTTAGAGGTGATCATTCTGAAACACAATTTTTGAAAAAGCTTTTGGTGAGATTCAAAGAACAGGATTACTGAAGCCAAACTTCGAAGAAACTGAATAATACTGAAAGCCTCAAAGCTACAATCAAATCATAATGTCACTCAGAAAAGCACAAACTGAACCTAAAGGAGGAGAAAAAAAGAAAAACCATTAAAACAAATGTGAGGGAGGGAATAATTTTGAATGTGACAAATTTGGTACCCAGTCACCCAGAACAGCTAACTCAAATATATAGTATTTCCTGATTACTGACATACAATAAAATGAATCCATTTTAAGTATATATTTCAATGAGTTTGATACATTGATATACCCCTATTACCACCACCACAATCAAAAAATTGTTTTCATAACCCAAAAATTTCCTGTGCCCCTTCCTGGTCAATCTTTACCCTGGTCCCCATCCCCTGCAATACTAATCTGCTTTCTATCACTATAGATTAGATTTATCTTTCAGTATTTCATATAAATGGAATCATACAGCATGTTCTATTTTGTGCCTGGCCTTTTTTGAGCTTGTAAGATTTGTGCATACTGTTACATATATTAATAGTATCAGTAGTTCCTTTCTTTTTATTACTATCATTCCCTTAATGGATGTGCCATGGTTTTTTTAATTCATTCATTTTGTAGATGGACATTTCATTTGTTTCTAGTTTGAGGCTATTAAGAATTAATGCACTAGGAACATTCATGTACAAGTGAATTGCATTAGTTTTGAGAAACAGGATTCTGTATTGAAGATAAGATAAAATTAACATTTATTGAATGCTCACCAGGTATTTTGCATACCTTATTTAACACTCACAGTAGGCATGCAAGATAGATACTACAGAAGCAAAGGGTAAAAGGTGGATAATCCTGGCAAAGCAATAGTGCAAGAAATCATGACGGGAATGGCATTCTGTGGGACTGGCAAGAGACTGCTCAGCCTCTGAGTGCTTTTCTGAGTAACAAATTGAGTCATAAATTCTTCATATTTTAAGACCCCTAGGGATGACGTAGCCTAGAGCTTCCCAGTATTTAATTGTTTGTCTACCACTTTTATGACCTTTCCATATCTCTGACTGCAATTTCCCCCTTGAATATAAGACAGGTATATGCAGTAACTGTATACTTGCCTTGCATGTCTGAAGGTATTTCCCACTTACCATATACAAAACAAAACTCCTGGCTTACCTCCCCAATTCTTCGTCCCTCAGCTTTCCTATGGCTGCACATCACTACTCCTTTGCTGGATGTCCAAGTCAAAAAATAATGTCATCTTGAATTTTCTTTTCTAACAGTACATCAGCAAACCCACCAACTCTGCCTTTCAATATGAGGGCTGTCTGGAAAAAAATCCAGCCATAAATGCCTCTATTTTTCATATTGCATGACTGGATACTTTCTAGACAGCCCTTGAATAGCTTGTATCTAACTTTCTCGCCACCTTCCCTAGTACCACACAGGTCCAGTCCCTCCCTCGCCTTTCCATATATACAGAATATGCATTGTAGCAGCCAGGTGACTTATTAAACAGTAAGTCAGATCATGTTATTCCTCTGCAGCATAGCGGAAAGAGTACTGGATCATGGTCAGGGAAGTTGGGGTTACTCTAGGCTTTGCCACTAAGTAATGATGTGACTTGATAGCAGTCCCTGACTCTGTCTTACTTTCCTTACTCATAAAGCAGAGTGACAAAATGTTCATCTATGCTTTCTTCTGCTTGGAGTAAGTTGAAATTCTTGAATCTGTAGATTTAAAGCTTTTACTAAATTTTTCTAAATTTTTAAAAATTTAGAAATTTTCAGTTATTATTTCTTCAAACATCCTTTCTGTCACTTCTCTCTCTTCTTTCTTTTCATTATTCCAATGTACATGTATTAGATTGCTTGATATTTGCCCACCTCTTACTGAGGCTTTGTTAACTTTTTCCCGTTGTCTTTTTCTCTGTGTTTCATTTTGGATAGTTTCTATTGTTTATGTCTTTAAATTTACTGATCTTTTCTTCTGTAATGTTTAAGTTTCTGTTACTCCTAGTCATACTTCAGATATTGTATTTTTCACTTCTAGAAGTTCCGTTTGAATATATAGCACATATTTATAATAGATGTTTTCACTTTCTTGTCTACTAATTCCCTTACCTCTGTCATTTCCTGGTCTGTTTCTATAGATTGATTTTTCTCCTGGTTATAGGACATGTTTCTGCTTCTTTGTGTGCCTGATAATTTTTTATTGTATGCCGAACATTTTAACTGGTTGGGTGTTGGCTTTTGTTGTATTCCTTTACTCTCTTTGGGCGTGCAGTTGAGTTTGGATCTTTTGGAAGCTTGACTTTAAGCTTTGTTAGTCAGGATCAGAGAAGCCTTTAGTCTAGGGCTAATTAAGACTCTACAGATCTCTAAAGCTCTCCTTCCTCTTCCCTCTGCACCACAAATTCTGTCCACCTTAACTTCCCTGAACTTTTTTCTCTGTCTCCTCAACTCAGTGAGACTAATTAGGTGCCCTTTAGACTTCTCCTTCTGTTCTTCAGCCTGCATACAGCCTTCAGGCAATAAGGTGGTATAATTTGTAGGCACACCTTGCTGGTTTCTCTTTCCTTCAAGGTCTTGTGCAGTACAATATATATACTGTCTGGACATCATTGTTTCATATATTTTGTCTGGGGATTTTTTTATTGTTTTAGGTAGGGAGATAAATCCAATCTCTGAGATTCTATAATATCCTGAAATGGATTCCTGATTTCTATTTTTATTGAGTGTCCCAAAGTGAGCTTGCCTATTTGTAAGCATTCTATTTATTAAGTTTATGTATAAATGATTTTATAATAACATTTACAGCAATACCTCAACCAACTTATTGTTTTTAAGCTACCACCTACAGTATAGGCCCACATATCTTTTCTTTTAATAACTATATTATTGATTACTTACAATGTTCTAGGCTGTGTGCTGAGCAAGCATTTTATTTACATGACCTCAGTTAATACTCACAATAGCCCCTTTAAAAAAGGAATTATTGTTAGACACAAATTAAAGACGAGAAAAACAGGCTTAGAGATATTGTTATTTACTCAAGATGCCCCAGTTAGTAAGACCTGAACTTCAATTCACATCTCTGGTTCTCAAATGAGGGTCTTGACCACTATTTTATGCTACTTTTCAGATGTATTTCTTTATTTTTAACAGCTTTATTGGGATATATCTTGCATACTATACAATTTGCCCATTTAAAGTGTACAATTTAATGGTTTTTAGTATATTCACAGAGTTGTGTAACCATCATCATAATAAATTTTAGAATATTTTTATCACATCAAAAAGAAATCTCCTATTTGCCCTCAACCTTCTCAGTCTTAGGCAACCATCAATCTACTTTCTATCTCTGCCTATTATGGACATTTCACATAAATGGAATCATATATTATGTGATCTTTGGTTATTTGTGTTTTGTTGGCATGTACAAAAAGACTTTGCCTAAACCCAAGGTCACAAAGATTTACTCCTGTTTTCTTATTAGAATTTTATAGTTTTTTCCCCTAACATTTAGATCTATGATCCATTTTGAGGTTAATTTTTGTATATGGTATATAGAAAAGGTCCAAGTTCATTCTTTGGTGTGTAGATATCCAGTTGTCTCAGCAACATTGTTGAAAAGACTATTTTTTCCCCATTTTCTTGACATTCTTGTCAAATTGACTATAAATATAAGAGTTTATTTGTGGACTCTCAGTTCTTTTCCATTGATACATGTGCCTGTTCTTTTACCAGTACCACAGTCTCTTGATTACTGTTGCCTTGTAAGTTTTGAAATCAGGAATGTGAATCCTCTAACTTCATCTTTTTTTTTTTAAATTGTTTGGCTATTCTTAATCCCATGAGTTCCTATATAAATTGTAGGGTAAGTTTGTCAATTTCTTCAAAACAAGTAGCTGAGATTTTGGATAGAGATTGTGTTGAGTCTTTAGATCAATTTCTTCACATGTATTTTTAGCAACTGTATTTTTCAGGGTGGTTTTGGGTTTTTTTTCTCCATCTCACATCTTTAATCCATTTTATAGGGTCATTTTATTTTAAATCAGCATAATTGCATGTTTATAGGAGGTTTTATAGTTTATAATCAGTCCATACATTATCTCATGTAATCCTTGCAACAGGAATTAATATCTCTATTTTAAGACAAAGAGCCAAGATAATATAACCTCTCAGGGAAAGGATGAATCAGTAATCTTTACGTGAAAACGTTTTCCACCATACATGCTGCCAACCTAACACAAGAGAACTTACTTGAAGTTCTTTGTTGTTGAATTTACCTAAGGTCTATGGTGGGGATGAATTTTCATTTTATAACTGACTTCCTAACATCAATGGGAATGGCATTTAAATTCTTGGTACAGAAGATGAGGCATTTGCATTCTAAATGAAGTTACATGGGGGTCTCAGCTGGGGAAACTCTCTGTTGTTCAGTAAATTGAAAATCTCTTCAAGTGTTAGTCCCAGAATAGAAACCATATGGCAAGAAAGGGCATTTCCTTAGAGAACAGTTAATTGTCAGCTCTCATTGTCATTTCAAAATGTCAGTTTAAATATGTAAATGAGTAATTACTAAATTCATGCCAATGATTATTGATGACTCTACCTGATGAGAGAAAAAAAGATTGGGTAGGTGGAAGGATTCTCTGGACCATTGTTCAAAAATTTGAATCTGTTACCTAACAAAGTGAAAATGTAAATGGAACCAATTTCTAGATTGTCCAGTAAGCATTAATGTGTTTGTCTTATGTGACAGCTGTTAGCTGGGTTCGAGTGTAGCTCTCAGTTGAATATTAAGTCGTGAAGCTATTGCTTGAAAAATTATAGATGACTTTGGATTTTTTTAGACATTCATGTCGATGGTGTAGATTGTAGAAGAGACTTGAAAACACATTAGATTTGATGTTGGTGTTAATTGGACATCTATTCAACATTATGGCAAGCACCATTGCTTAAGACACCTATTGTCTATTGTTTAAAAGTTCAGCATGTACAGATTTGTGGCACCGATGAGGGAAGTAAAAGCATAGGTGGGGTGAAAGAGGGCATTTTTGTAAAAATGTGGCCACATTTTTTTAAATGTCAGAAACTTGAATTATTTACAAAAATTCAGGACTCTTTTTTGAGAAATACCAAACTTAATAGAATATTCTACATTAGGGTCAATGCTTTCAGACAAATTTGTACATGCTAGACTTTTAAACAATAGACAATTTTATGAATCATAGAGTTTAACCTGAGTGTATTTCACAATAAACAGGATGAAAATCACTGTGAGAATACTATTGGGAAAGTATTTACTTTTCTAAAAATGTGTTGACAGTTTTATATTTATTATAAGCCAAGGGTGAAATCAATGCTGTTCATCCCCCCACTCCTTGTTGGTTTCCTAAATTCCTTCATCTCTAACCAGAATTATTGTCCTAAGTGTCCTAATTTGTAGGCTTGCCCTTTCCAGGCTACTCTACATGGACAAAGTCATTTTTCTATAACCCAAAACTGAGTAGGCAGCTCTTCTTAATAGACTTAAACGGTTACCTGTTCCTTAAGGATAAGTTCAGACTCCTTCTAGGGGTATTTAATTCACAGTCCTTGCCCATCTGGTGCAGTGACTATACTCCTCTCTAGTATTATCTCTCACACTCCATCCTCCAGTATGCCCAGCTGTTCCAAACACCACTGCTTTGCAATATGCTCCTTCTCTAAGTGCCTTTCTATCTCCCTTTCTGCTGGGTGAGCACCTTCTCGTTTTTTCGTAGTTGCCATGCAAGTCTTTCTCTCTGGAGACTTTCCTGATGCTTCATTCAGAACCTTACATACAGTCATAGGCCAGCACTGCTCACATTTGATAGTCTCATTTTTCCATATCCATTCTCCCCACACTTAATGCAGAAACTATGCTTTTCTTGGCAGTGCCCAACATGCATATAATAAAAACAATAAATATCGATCTAATAAACTTGTCCATTATGTAATGATAATTTCAAATACTTTAGAATTTCCAGAAAAAGATTTATCAGCTTTTGTCTACCTTAGAAGGTGAGGCATTTATATTTGAAGATATATATCATGTGCATTTTACCTAATTTAAAGTACCAGTGTGATGGGTGTTCAATGCTCCTTTACTAACTAGTTATGTGACTTTAGGCAAGTCACACAAGCCTCTCTAATCAGTTTCTTTTTTTGTAAAATAATTTTAACATCTTTTTCAGAACTGGGGTACTTTGAGTTCATGAACTGTAAGTGCCAGCTCATAATTTTGATGGGAGCATATTTTTATGGAAAGAAATGCTGTTTAAATTAATTTCTACTGGGCAACTGTTTGGAGTTTCTAAACTAACCCTGATAAATCTATACTTTTTCTGTATTAGTAGTTATCATCCAATAGCATATAGTTAGTAATATTTTCAAAAGCATTTCTCAGTTCCTGAGTAGTTTCCTACACAGTTCTATTCTGAATCTTTCAGGGCATTTAAAGAGTTAGAAAGAGATTTTCAAATTATTATTTTATAGTCCACTTTTCTTAGGCTCTTTCTCTATGGTTCCTGAGTATTCACAGTAAAATAACATTTTAAAGTAATAATAAAATAAAAATAAGGGAATTTACCCAGTTCTAACTTATAGTAATTTCTTTTTTTTTTTTTTTTGTTTTTTGGTATGTGGGTAGCTCCCTGGCTGGGAATCGAACCCAGGCCGCAGCGCTGACAGCGCCAGCGCCGAAGCCCTAAGCCACTACACCATCAGGGAACCCCCAGTAATTTCTATTTAAGTTCTTTCTCCTATCAGATTATAAATTTCACAGATTTAACAATCTTTTGACAGGTTGCAAATGTTTTCTGAAATATTTTGCTTTCTTTTTAAATGTATTTGTGATATATTTTGCAAAATATAAGTTTTAAATATTTATGTAGCTAAATCTGTCACTTTTCTTCTTTTACTTTTACACATGTCAAGGCTCTGTCTATTGAGCTCAGTAGATAAATATTGACATCATTTTCTTTTGGCTCACTATGGGTTCATTTTATGAATATGATTTATCTGATAGAAAACATTATTTTTCCCCCAAATGATTTGTCAGTTGTCTTAATCTCATTTAATAAATTCATCCATTCTCTATTGATCTAAAAGTACACACTTTATTGTATACTAACTTTAAAATATATATACATCTGATTATAGATCCTGCTTTTTTTATTCCTCTCTCTATTCTTATATTAATATTGTTGCTTTATAAGATGGTTAAATATTTCATATGAATTGCCTTCCCTCATTATCTCTCCTCAACCAAAAACACATCTTGGCTATTTTCAGGCTTTTTTTTCCCCCTCCTAAAAGAACTTTAGAAATTCCACCAAAATTTTTAAATTGGAACTTCAATACATTTCTAAATTAATATAGAAAGAATTGATATATCTCTGCAAGCCAGTTTCTTCACAAGGGGGATTCTATCTTTCTGTATTTACCTGAGTCTTTTATGATGTTGTGAACAAAATAAACAGAATTCTCTGCCCTCAGAACAAAATATGATCTGCCACATGGTGAGAAGTACCAAATATATAAACTAGGGAGGGGAATAGTGGGTGCAGGTATGTGAGGTTAATTTTAATATTAAATAGCATAGTTAGGAGAGACTAACTGAGAAAATAATTTTTGAGCACAGACCTCAAGGGAGTAGCCATTTATTTATATGGAGAAACAAGATTCCTCACTGAACTAACAGCAAAAGCCATGAGGCAGGACCTGGTGCATTCAAAGAATAAGGCGATCAGTGTGGCTGGAGTGAGGAAGGAAAGACAAGCAGAAGGTGAAGTGGAAGGGGGACAGATTTTACGGCTTTACAGCTTATCGTAAGGAATTTGGCTTTTAGTTTGAGTGACAGTTTGTGGCTTGATTCTATAGGATTGTTTAAACTTACTTTCTCCCTTTTCTTAACCTCTTATAAGCTTTTCACCTCACTCAGTACTGGCATCTTTCACCTTCATCATTCCAGACTATCACTCCATTGAAATGGTGTAAAGGTCACCAGTGACCATTTTGTCAGTTGTAAAATGGATGTTTGCAATCTTCACCTGTATTGCCTCTCAGTGATCTGTTGTGTTAACCATTGCCTGCCTCTCGCAGCCCCCTCTTTTCCTGGCTCCCATGACCCCACAGCATTCTTGCTGTTCTCCCACCTGTCTGGCTCCTCTTTTTATATCTCATTTTGCAGGCTCATCTCTGCTTCCTAGCTCTGGCTGTCAGAATTTCGCAAGGCATCAACTTTTGCCCATTTCTCTTTTAAACCCACACATTCTTTCTAGGCATTTATGTTTCATATTTCATATTTATGCTTCAGCTTCAGTTGTCTTTGTAGATGCCAGTGACTCCCACAGTAAATGTACTGCTCATACTTCTCTTCTGAGCCTCAGACCTGTATAACCAATTAACTCAATTACCTATAAACTGTCTTCCACCAGATATTTCTAAAACATCTTGAACTATACAAGTCCAGTATTGCATTCATAATCTCTCCCCACAAAATCTAATCTTCTGGTCTTGCTCTCTCAGTGAATGTGACCACTGTGCATGCACTCACACAAACCAGAAAAAAACTTTGGCTTCATTCTTGACACCCTCTTTTTCATCAATTCCCATATTGGTTCCATTGCCAAGTCCTACCAGTTTCCCTTCTAGATCTCTCTCAAATCTGTCCACTTCTTTCCATCTCTGTCACTACCATCCTAATTCTTTTACATGGAGTACTACAAATACTCCTAACTGACTTTCTTGTGTCTCCTATGGCGCTCCTTCAATCCAATCTTCCACTCTAACCAGAGAGATCTTTTTGAAATGGCCAATCTGGGAGTTTCCTGGTGGTGTAGTGGCTTAAGGCTTCAGCCAATCTACTCATATCGTCCTTGCTAAAACCCTGCGGTCAGTCAAAATCCTTAATTTGGCCAGCAAAGGCCCTGCATAGTTCCACCTCCTCCTTCCTGTCCTGTGTCATTTTGTTTTCTCTCCTGGCTTTCTGTCTACCAACCACTCCAGTCTTTGGGTTCCAGTTTCCCCAACTGTGTTCTGCTCTCAATTCCCATCCGATCCCCACACAACTGGGTATAGCCAGCTATTCTCGAACTTCTACACTCAGTCCCAGGGTCACTTTTTCAAACTTCCTTGGCCCTTCCACCTTCCTTGCCTTCAGAATATTTATTTTCAGTTTGTAATGATATGTTCGCTTGTGGGACTTTTTTGATTAACATCTTTCTGGTCTGCTCAAGCATGAGCTCCACGAGAACAGGGGCTATGTCTGTTTTTGTTCACCATTAAATCCTCAGGCCTAGCTGAGTCACCTGGCACATTGTAGGTACTCGGTAAATATTTGTGGAAAGAATCAATGAAGTCCTTTGTGCTTCTTAGAATAGAAACAAAATTGTTGCATTTTTTGCATAATTGGCACTCCAGTACATTTATTTTCATTTGCATAAGCAATTTATTTTCATAAACATATAAAGTAGTCTTTTTGAGAAGATTCCAGGTTTTTCTGGAGTTGCCAAAGAAGAGATTGCTGTTGGGGTTTTTCTTACTTTATCAAGATCTGACATAACTGCCTCTGTCCTTCGTGCATGCCCCCTGTAATCAGGATTGAGTAAACGCACAGATTCTGGGCTGATGGCTTTCCAACACTGTTTATAACATTTCCAAATGTGTTAAAGGTATTCTTTTGTCTGGAGTTAAGTCCACTTTCTGGAGGATTCAAGGAAATATTGCAACCCGAGATGCTATTTTCCAGTGTTTCTGATGAACACTTAGAAACTATGAACTAGGCAACCAGGAAAACCCAAGTCTGTGGACAAATTTGAGATAAGAGCTGCAAGGTGTTTTAAAGGATTTAAGGCCCAGAAGAAAAGTAGAAAGGTGGTGAATGGTTGGTTCAGCCAAAGTTACATCACCACATGGACAGTTCCAGAAGGACAGAGGCCCTACTCTTCGAGTGGTCTGCAACTACTTTTAAAGTATTTTCACTTTATTGACAAGCCAAGCAAGAAAAAGTACCAATTTTTAAATTTGATGTATTTCCCTCAGTTTCTAATGTGTTGTATGGGCATTAACAGGGTAAGTTAGTTCTCAAGCATGTGGTTTAAACCTTTTTACTTTACCATTCACACTGTCCTTCATTTCTAAAAATGTTTTTAAACATATTGCTAAAGTGTAATGCTTTTTGTTTATTTATTAGTATGCCCTTTATTTAGTAAGTTCTCATTCTTATTTGTCTTGGATTCTTGGTATCTGGTGGGAAGAAGCTTCCACTTCTTGTAGCCCTTCCTGAATTAATAATTCTTTTGCAGAGGATCTCTGTGGGCATCTAGTATAATCTGTAGCTTCCAGAATAGTTGTTGTTTTAAACCTCTGTGGATATTTCTTAATGGTGCAAAGTGCCCATCCTTTCATATCTATTTTTATTACTTATTGTAGATCTTCAAGAGGCAGAAGTATAGAATTGTGGCGTATGTAATGGATTCAGAAGTTCTAATCCTGACTATTACATACTTGCTATTGTGACCTTAGGCAAATACTTAAAACTTTCATACCTTGGCTTCCTCATCTGTAAGATGGGGGTGTAATAGTATCTACCTAACTATACTATTGTACAAAAGGTTATCTGAGAAGTAAATGAGTTACTATTTTGAAAATGTGTTTTTAAAAGTGTTCGGCTTACAGTAATTACTATGAATGTTTCTTAAAAAGAGTAACTGCAAAAAAGTTCCAGTACTTCTGAAATTTCAATATGCATAGAAATCATTTAGGGATGTTTTTAAATGGTAGGTTCTGACTCTGCACTTCTGCTGTCTGACCTAAGACACTGCATTTCTAACTAGCTCCCAGGTAGAGCAGAAACTTCAAGTCCACAGACCACACTTTGAGTAACAGCAGCCATATATATATAAGACAGCAAGCTACATCTGTCTCCAAAATTCTGCTCAGAATAGACATTCTCATTTACAAGAAACCAGAGCTTTAAAGTGATCTTCTCTTCTGCAGCTCTGCTGTACAATGTACACAGTGTGCAATATGTCTAGTTAATATCCGTCACCACACATAATTACAGAATTTTTTTCTTGGGATGAAAACTTGTTAGATTTACTCTCCTAACAAATTTCAAGTGTACAATACAGAATTATTAACTGTATTCACCATGCTGTACATTATTATTTATTTTTCATCTTTTGATTTCCTTCACTCATTTTGTCCACTCCCCCACACCCACCTCTGGCAACCACCAATCTGTTCTCTGTATCTATGAGCTTGGTATTTGTTTTTGTTTTGTTTTGGGGGGTTTTTTAGATTCCACATGTAAGTGAGATTACACTTTATTTTTTTTCCCTGTCTGACTTATTTCACCTAGCATAATGTCCTCAAGGTCCATCCATGTTGTCACAAATGGTAAGATTGCATCCTTTTTTATGGCCGAATAATATTTTATTTTCTTTATCCATTTATCCATTGATGGACACTTAGGTTGTTTCCATATCTTGACTTGCAAATAATGCTGCAATGAACATGGGGTTGCAGATAACTTTTTGAGGTAGTGTTTTCATTTTCTTTGAATAAATACCCAGAAGTAGAAATGCTGGATCATATAGTAGTTGTATTTAAAATTTTTTGAGGAAACTTCATACTGTTTTTCATAAAGGCTGCACCAATTTATGTAACCACCAACAGTGCACAAGGGTTCCTTTTTCTCCAAATCCTTGACAACACTTATTCCTTGTCTTTTGGATAATAGCCATTCTAATAAGTATGAGCTGATACCTCATTGAGGTTTAGATTTGCATTTTCCTGATGATTAGTGATGTTGAGTATCTTTTCATGTACTTGTTGGCCATTTGTATGTCTTCTTTGGAATGTCTATTCAGATGCTTTGCCATTTCTTTCCTTTTTATTTTATTTTATTTTTTTGGTTTTTTCCCTGAGTGGGGATCTAACCCAGGCCACAGCGGTGAGAGCGCGGAAGCCTGGCCACTACACCACCAGGAAACTCCCCCTGCTGTTTCTTTTAAATTGGATTGTTTGGATTTGTGCTATTAAGTTGTATAAGTTTTTATGTTTTGATCATTAACCCTTTATCAGTTGTAAATATTTTCTCCCATTCAGTAGGTTGTATTTTCATTTTTTTTCCTTTGCTGTACAGAAGCTTTTTCGTTTAATGTTCATTTTTGCTTTTGTTGCCTTTACTTTTGATGTCAAATAAAAAAAAAAATCATTGCCAGATCAACATCAAGAAGCTTACTGCCTGTTTTCTTCTAGTAGTTTTATGGCTTCAGGTCTTACATTCCAGTCTTAAATGTAGTTCGAGTTAATTTTTGAGTATAGAATAATATAAGACAGTGATTCAGTTTCATACTTTTGCATGTGGCTATTCAGTTTTCTTAGCATCACTTACTGAAGAGACTGACCTTTACCCATTGTATATTTTTGGTTCCTTTGTCATAAATTAATTAACCATGTATGTATGGGCTCTCTATTCTACTCCATGGATCTATATATCTGTTTTTATGTCAACACTATACTGTTTTAATTACTATAGTTTTGTAATCCACTTTGCAATCAGTGGCATCTGCATGATGCCTCTAGCTTTGTTTTACTTCCTCAGGATTGCTGTGGCTATTGAGGTCTTTTGTAGTTCCATAAAAATTTTAGAATTGTTTGTTCTATTTCTGTGAAAAATGCCATTGAAATTTTTATAGGGAGATTGATATTGGTAGTATAGACATTTTAACAATATTAATTCTTTCAATCCACAGCATGGAATACCTTTCTATTTATTTGTGTCTTCTTCAATTTCTTTCATCAATGTCTCATAGTTTTCAGTGTATAGATCTTTTACCTTCTTGGTCAACTTTATTCTTAGGAATTCTTTTTGGTACAATTATAAATGGGGTCATTTTCTAAATTTCTCTTCCTGATAGTTTCTTAGTAGTGCATAAATATGCAACAAATTTCTGTATATTGATTTTGTTTCCTTTCCCACAGGTTTTAATGAGGAGAACCCATTATCCTTATTTGCTGGAAGTTAGTTCTCTGATCAACTGGGGGTGACCTACTGAAACAGTATGTGTTGCATGGTTTGAGGAAAAGAGAAGGGAATGCTGATGAGAAAATTCACAGGAAAAAAGACGTTAATCCAAATATTAATTGGTTAAAAAAAACAAATTGTCACACCAAAATTGAGACTTGCTGTGCCTCTTCCATTGGGGGATCAGCACTGACAACTGCCTATCATGTACATTCATCCCTAGGTATACAAAGGGGAATTGGTTCCAAGACCCCTGTGGATACCAAAATTCAAGGATGCTGAAATGCTTATGTAAAATGAGGCAGTATTTGCATATAACCTATGCAATCCTCCCATATTCTTTAAATCATCTCTATATTATAATACTTACAATACCCAATACAATGTAAGTGCTATATAAATATGTAAATAGTTGTTATACTGTATTGTTTAGGGGATAATGAAAAGAAAAAGGTCTATACATGTTTGGTACAGACACAACCATCATAGGTCTAAATGCATAATACATGTCAGCCATAAATGCCTCTATTTTTCTTATTATATGGCTGGATATTCGTTCTGAATCTTTTCAATTCCTGGTTGGTTGAATCTGCAGATGCTGAACCTGTGGATATGGAGGGCCAACAGTAAATTATGTTAGTTGTTACAGACCTCTGAAATATGACTTTATTCATTAAATAATATTGAATTTCTACCATGTGCCAAGTATGGATGGAGGGTGGTGGTGGTGGAAAGACAGGATAAAAGATGCCACCTCTGTCCTCAAGGAACTCTAGTGAATGGCAGACATGAAGGTGAGAAGGCAGGCTGAGAGGGCAGATGGTCTTGCAGCCTTGGCTCACCAGGGAGGGACCTGGAACCTGCTGGCGTGGGACATCAGCTGAGCCAAGTGATGAGCCTGAAGAAGGGTTTTCCTTTCCAAAAGGATAAAGGATACAAGAGGGCGGGATTGCCGTGCTGTGGGGGACTGCAAGAAGTCATGTAGGACTGGATCCATGACAGGGCGGGAAGATAAGGCAAATAAGTGGAAGGGCGTACAACTTGAATCTAATGAAAATTTGAATTTTACCCTAGAGACCATGGACAGATAGTGAAGAATGACTTCTCTGAGTATGTATGTGTGTACATCTTCAAGATGTAGTTATTTATATCAATTACTATTTGTTAAATATTATTCAGTATATGACTCCATGAATGCATGCACATATTATTTCCTCCGAAATTAATATTTTCTAGTACATTCTGTATAACAGAATAGACAAAATACTTAAATAATTACCAAATGTACAATATACATTAATTCACTTCCCCCACCAATACACTTGATTTTTCAACTGATAAATTTTATAAGTAATAGCATTCTTTAAGTATGTCACTTTAGGAGTTCCCTGGTGGTGTAGTGGCTTAAGGCTTCAGCGCTGGCGCTGTCAACGCTGCAGCCTGGGTTCAATTCCCAGCCAGGGAACTACCCACATACCAAAAAAAAAAAAAAAAAAAAAAAAGTATGTCACTTTAGAACAAATATTAAGCATTTCCAGTTAATACTGATGATATAGGAACAACTTTTGAATTTATGGATGCTCTTCTTACCATTTTTATTGATGATTCTCCCTTTGAAGTCAGTTGTCCAGGTTAAAATTTTTTAAATTCTTAGTCCAATTACTCTTATTTAGGTTTTTATTATAACTGATATTTAACTAGATAGAAGAGTGATGTCTTTTCAAGGAAGCCACCCCTCTGTCTCAGGTCCTCAATTCTACTGTAAAATGTACTGATTTATATGAAAACAAAAACTAACAAAGCCCTTCATTTTTATAGGGAGGAACAATTTTTAGGGTTTGTTTTTAAATAGTCTTTATTATACATTTATTAGTCTAATAATTTTAAAATTAGTCCCTTCTCCCTTACCCCAGGGATCTTCTCTTCTGTGACTTTCTTCTTATTATCCCAATCAGTTTAACTGTGGCAACACAGAAAATAACTGGAAGGTGTCTATAAAGTCTCTTATAAACCAAGCCTGCTTTCACAGAGGAGGGAAATACCTTTCATAATGATTCAGAACTAGGAAGGGATTCGTCATGCCTGCCCTTGGCTGAGCGAGGTGGAAGTCACAGCCATTGCTGCCTAATGACGGCTTGTGAAGCACTAGTGACAACAGCTTAGACTGTGACACTCTGTGGGGGTTCCAGTTGCTTCAAGAGATTTGTGAAAATCTGAAAAAAGAAGTGTCAACTTTAATTTTCACTTATTTAAAATAGCTGTTCTATAACACTTAATAGTGGGACTGTGTGTGTGTGTGTGTGTGTGTGTGTGTGAGAGAGAGAGAGAGAGAGAGACAGACAGACAGACAGACAGACAGACAAACAGAGACAGAGAGAGACAGAGAGAGTGAGTGAGAGTACATGGACTGGGGATCCAGAAAAGTGGCTGTGCTAGACATTTGAGGAGTTTCATGCCTCAAAGAATCTCAGCTGTAACAATGTCTCTGTCTGAGGAGAAGATTTAATTGGGTAACCACTAAATGTGCGCCTTCAAGCTGGAAAATTGAAAAAGTCTATGAGCCAGTCACATAAACAAACTTGTTCCATGATCTCTGCTGCCATGTGGCTCTTTGCTGTTACCATTCATCAGCAAGTGCCCGTTGCTCTTAAAGTCTTTAATGAGAACATGAACATTAGACAGATTACTAAATCAAATGAACAATGATATATGGGCCTAGGTTAATCTCTGTCTTCCAAACAAATGACACAAAAAGACAAACTTGCAATGATGTCAGCATCACCTGAGAGCACGTGGAGAATTACCTGTCTGTGCTAAAACCATAACCCTAGACTTAAACATTAATGAATTAATTGAATAGTGGCATTCTCACTGATCTTCCTGAATTCCAACTATGCCCCTCTTGGTCTACTAGATGGTCTCCGAGTATGGCTGCCCACAGTTCTTACCTTTCCTGTACATGCATGTGGCTTTTCCATCAACACATTGACTCTGTTTCCTTCCCCTTGAATCTGGTTGGCCATGGCTTGTTTTGACCAGTTGAGTACAATGGAAGTGACCTGGCACTTTCCATTTTCACCCTTGTGGAAGTCCTGTTATGTAAAGAAGTCTAGGCTATCTTACTAGAGAGACCATGAAAAGAGAGATCTTGGAGGATAAGAGGCCATGTGGAGGGGAACCAAGGTGCTTTGCCAATAACCAGCGCCTACAGCCAAGCGTGAGTTAGGCCATCTTGGTTGTCTTAGCCCCAGCCAAAATCCCAGTTGACACTGTGTAGCAAAATAGCTGCCTAGCCAACCCATAGAATCATGAGTGATTATAAATTAACTTTTAAGCCCCTAAATTTTGGGGTAGTTTGTTACACAGCAGTAAATAACTGAAACATTTGGTGGGTAGCTTGGACAAATGACTTGACTATTCCCAACTTCAGTTTTCTTAATCTGTAAAATGAAGATTATACAAACAATACCTACCTCACAGGTTTGTCATGGTGACCAGTAAGGTAATGTAAGTAAATGTGCTAAATAAACTGTAAATTGAATTTAAAATGCCAGTTGTTGAATTGTTTGGTTTGTTTTCTTTTTCATTATCTCCTCTCAAATAATTACTTGTTTTATTTTTGGGCTTTTTGTTATAACACAGGGAAGGAAGCTCATGTGGAGGGTATACAGCATACTTAAAACAGTTTCCTTGGTGTTTTCTCTATATTTAGCTCCTTTTCTTTTGAGACTTTGATATGTATTTGAGGGCTGTCTGGAAAGTATCCAGCCTTGTAATATGAAAAATAGAGGCATTTATGGCTGGATTTTTTTCTGGGAAGCCCTCATACATCTATATATGTATTTAATTATTTGCAAATATGGAAACATTTGTTTGCTTGAGTAGAGGTTCTCTGAATTACTTCATGTAGATCGTATGAATGAAAGGGTTTGGACATGGAGCATATTCTCTTTTCTGCTTCTAAGTATGGAGCTGAAAATTATTATTTAATTATGTAGCTTTCCATACATGTAAAGCATGTAGAAAAGTGGAACATATTATGTGCTTGATTAAGTGTTAGCTATTAATATTATAATAAAGGCATATCTCCTTTCAATAATCTCTCCAACCCTCCCTACCACCACCCTTTCCAAATTCTCCACACGTGGTTTGGCTTCATCTCAGGGGTCTGAAGAAGAGGTGAATGGTTCTGGGGTAAAGTATCTCATCAGGTATGGTCATGAGTATGCCACCAGGTAGGGATTCTTATTTTACCTCCTCAATTCCACTTAAAGAGGCCTTTTGTAGTAGCATGTGCTGTTCTAAATCATAGGTGGAAAAGAAAAATATAAAATTGTGGAAAAGGAAAGATACAAGGGAATAAAAAAGGCAGAATATGTATGGATCAGAGAGAGATTGGGGAAGAAAAAGAAAAAAGGGTAGAGGCTGTCCTCAGGAAAGGCAAATTACAACCTATAAGGCCCTTCTGTTAATACGTCTTTGTAATAAGAATGAAGACTAATCATCCTCTTCCAGAATAGAAAGGTATGTCTTTATAAAATTATTTCAAGAATTTGCAATCTGCGGAGAGTCCCCAAGATGCTGATGGTGCATTACAAAAGTGCTCCCTCTTGAGAACGTTTTCTCAGGCATGTATGTACATACGTAGTGTGGAAGAAGCCGTTTAAGGGGAACATGTTTTAAAATGCTTATGAAAAGAAATTCAGTCCGCTTTAGAGAGGGTAGTGGAAACTCTGAACTACCTTACAAGCATTTCTTAATGTAGCATATGCTGTGAGAACATCTGTTAAATGGCTTCAAAAGCGTGCCAGGTCCCAGAGGGTTATGATAATCAAATGGTCCTAGCCAAAATACTTTACCTCCTGGGGTTCGCACACATTTCTTTGTGATGCTGCCAGGTTTGGGAGCATCATATCAGTCAAAGACAGTTATATTTGCCAGAAGAATTGCCTCAGCTGCCAGGTCCCCAGCAGGGCCAGGCCCACCACAGCCATGGGGCTAACCCTACCACAGCCATGGGGCTCACTTTCACCTCCTCCCAGAGACCCTTCAGCAGCCTGAGCCCCTCTGTGGCCTCTTAGATTCCTAGTGCCTGTTCTCTAGGTTTAAATTAATCAAGGAGTTCAAGGTGATATATTAATAATAAGGTAATATTTAATGTTAATTCCTTTCAAACTCAGTATTTAATTTTAACTGTGAACTTCTACTCTAACAGAAGGAAAGAGTCTAATGAAGGAGTTTCATTCTTTGGAACTTAGGGGAATGTATATATAGGGAAAGACCCTTCCAATGTCTATAAAATCATAGCTTTAAAAATTCACTAAAATATTGGCAGCATATTCTTCAAATTGTACATAATGAACTTGTGTTCCTTTTATAAAGGAAAAAAGTAAACTTTCTAAACTAGAGAGTCATACTCCAAATGCATTACATTCCACCTACATGTGAGACCACCCAGGTCTCCTCATTCAAACATGTGTTCTTTTTCTTGTCCCATGCACAGCCAAATTGAAAAAGTGCTGCTAATATAGCAATACATATATTTTTAAATCATCACTTATTTGTCACGATTTAAAGATACTGCTAGGATCAGGTTAGACAAATGTGACCAAAGAGATAAGCTCATGTCTAGTTCTTGACTTCCTCCATCTTCCAGACCTACATGTGGACTGTCCTGGAGCTGAGCACCTGTGACTCAGGGGGAGTCTCACTTCTGATGCTACTCAATGACTGCTCCAAGTCTGGATACTGCTCTTTCCCTATTTCACTCCACCCTGCTCACTTCCCTCAAAAAAAGAAGAAAATCTCAAATAAGCTGACTTCCAATGTATCCCTTGTCTTGAGAGGACTTACCTAGGGCACACTGTTGAATGAGTGAGTGAATGAATGAATGAATGAATGAATGAAATGAAACTTTTCTCAGTTCCCAATTATACTGTTGAATCCCTGACATCACAATACTGGTCTTATTTGATTCGAGTTCTCTCTTCCTTGCCCCAACCATCTTTTCTGCTTTTCATACATACAAGAGGACCTTTTTTAGAACATTCTTCAGCTTTGTCTTCTCCAGGTTAAGTGATTTGTTTCTTTTAGCTTTCCTCATAGGTCCTATTTTCTGGCTTTTACAATTAGCTGATTTCGTCTCCCTTAAATCCTTGGTACTGAGGAATATCAAATTGTCTTCCAGTAAAGAAATGCCCTGACCTCGGCGTACTTACATAGTTGATTAGTTCGTGAGCCATTTGTGTTATTTTATTCGCCGTGATTAGGCAAGCTGGCCCTCTGTAGGATTTTTCCGGTGACCATTAGAGATTGGGCTGGCAGCGATGAGTAATTAAGCATTAAGAGTACATCAGAGCACCAGACAAATAAACAGTGGTTAATGTTACCTTTCATATGTAATGTATGTGCCACAAAATGGATTAATTAAAAATTGAATCTATATTGCAAGCCTTCTTTATTAGAGAGGATAAATCAACTCTAAGACTGACAAAGTTGGAATCAAATGTTATGCCTTTATTTGTGTAGTTGCCATAGAGACTTCCTTAAAGATCATCCCTCCTTGTTTTAGACACCTAGTTTTTCCCTATTAGCTTTGAAATCTAAGGACTATACCAATTTTTTAAGATGACAATTTTGTCATGTCAGAGGGAAAATATTAAATAAGACATCCTTAATATGAAAAAAGAATGTACTTAATTCCTATCAGTATAAGCTCTAAATGTTTAAAAAGCTGGATTCTGTATGCATCACAGCTGAAGTCAGTGCATCTGAAAAACAGAGATTTCAGGGGTCCTTGGACCTATAGCTATCATTCTGTGTCAGTAGGGTCTGTCTGTCTGGGGAAGCATTTATTAATTCCCTTTCACTTGAGGTCATTGCTGCCTTTCTTTGCTACTTAGACTGTATTCTTGCATCTGGCTTTACTTAAGTTTAATATTTAAACAAAATGTTTACCCTGGAAGGATTTTTCTGATGTGAAGCCAGCTATGTCTGGAACCATAATATTTTCACGAGTTATGTGTCCTTACCAGACTCATAGCTCTTCCACATATGTTCTTCCTTCAAAGTATCCACCAGAAAGGAGAAGAAAGGAGAGGCAAGACTGACTGACCCTACTAATAGTGTGGCTCTTACCCAACTTGGGGGCGCTCCGTCTCTTGAAAAAGGATTCTGAGCCTCAGGATAACTCCAAACGTTTGGAAGCTGCAACTAGGCAAACGGCAGAAACCACCTATTGCGGAATGTAGAATGTGTTCCTTGTTTTATTTACAGTGGTAGTCAGATCCACATTTCATTTCTGTTGTTTGCAAGGTAGTTTTCATTTCCCTTCCTGCTCTAGTTATTCCCTTTATCCAGCTCCTTTCCATTCTCCCCAAATAATGGTCAGATTCTAGCCCCATAGAATCCCTAAAGGAGGTCAGCAAAGCGGCAGCTGTGTTCTGGCTCTCTGCCAGCACCTGCCCCGGAATGAGGCAGCTGGCCCTCTGTCTGAAAACGCTCTCCCTTGGTGGGCCGCCCTGGCAGTTCCAGGCACTGCTGGACTTTTGGCATGAGCACAGAAGCCCCATGTGTTCAACAGTGTCAGAGGTAGAGTCTTCCATCTCTGAAAGAGCAGATCTGGAGAGAGAGAATGTGGGGAGGATGTGTTTATTTGAATTCTAGCCAATTTAATAGTACCTTCATTTAAAAAAAAGATACAAATTAAAAACAATTTTGGAGGCAATGAGCCAACTATAAGAAAATGTCAAGATGTAGTCATATTGAACATGTGGTCTTCTTCATCAGTCAAAGGAGGTGGTTGGACTAGATAGCTCTAAGACTTCTTCCAGCTGTAATTTCAGCTGTAGAAAAATCAAAGTGGGATCATAATTTACACAGGTACCTGCAAACCCTCAGAGAATTCTATTCAGACTTGAGGAAAGGAGGGTGAGGGAGGATTGGACCAGTCACTACAAATTGTAAGTGTATCTTATTCCCAAGACTCCCTAAACTTGGTGTCTGGACCCAATTTAAGACTCAGAGAGACACAGAAGGCCGCCCCAACCTTCCTGGAAATTGGGGATGGAAAGCAAGACTAGGGACTCTAAGGTGGGGAGAGTTGAAGTGCTTGGGGTGTATCTGCGATACCAATTTCTGATCATTCAGGGAAACTGAATGATTTAAGATTAAGAGATTGCGTTATGTTATAGGTCAGCTTTCAGCTCCACCCTTTACTAGCTCTGACCGTAGGAAGTTATTTAAATGGCTTGAACCTCAGTTTCCTCATCTATAGCAGTACTTCCTTTATAGGGTTATTATGGGGATAAATGACATAAAACAGTGTGAAGCCCACTTTTACATTATTATTGTTGTTATTTTTATTGTCATTGGATCATTGGCCTAGAAGCAGATTCAAGCTCTTTAATACAGAGAATTATAATACTAAATGAGCCATTAACCTAAAAGAGCTCTAATAGTTGATGAACAGTAGAAGCCTCTTCATTAGCAGAAACAAAAGAGCCAGGAAGCAGTAGCAACAGTAAGAAAAAGAGGTAGAAGTCCTTTGAGTCCCAGTCATGCAACCACAGATTGGTCTGAAGGCCAAACATCACCCTTCCCTTGGTTGCCCTCAAATTGTATGGTCTAGATGTGGACTCTACCGTTGTTACCCAAATAAACCTGGGGTTCATGTGACTCAGTCTTGCTTCCTCTTTTCTTCCTTCAAAGAAAACTCAATCCAGTAACTCTTGAAAGGCGTCGCAAGAGATTCAATTAGTAACCTGCTACTATTGTTTTATAATAATAATCCCAATGTCTCTGTATCTTTTACCTTGTAGCTACCAATATTTTCTTTCTAATTCCTCACTTTCAACTCTCATCTAGAACTCTTGCCAGGCCTTCAGGATTTTGGTTCTTTCTTCCACACCACCTTTGCCAAGGATGGGCAAACCATGGCCCGCCAGCCAAATTTGGCCCATAAACTATTTTTATATCATTTTCAAGATAAAAATAGTTTTTATTTTTTTAAGTGTACAAAAAAATAAAAAAGAGCTTGTGGTAAAGGCCACATGTGACCTTCAAGGCCTGAAATATTTACTACCTGGCTCTTTATAGAAAATGTTTACCAACACCTGTTCTACATACACCTCTCTCTTTTGTCTACCTCAAATAGAACGTGTTTCTTTTTTTTTCTAATTCCCCATCTGTCTTTCTTGGTTATTCACCAGCCCTATGAACCTAATCTGCAAATACGCAGTGGGGATGGGGAGGTAGAAAAGAGGAGAAGCAGCTGCCAACCCTTATGTATTCATAGTTTTTGTTCCTATCACACCATGACTTCAGCAGTAATATGAAAAATCAGGTGGTAGCTTTCATTGTTAACCACAGTAATTACATGTCATTGTCAGATTTCTCCTGATAGAAACTCATTTATCTTTCTTCCTCTCCTTCTCTTTTTCCTGTTCTCTCTTGCTCCTCTTCTTTCTTCATTTGCAAATAGATTTACTGAAAATGATTTTTTTACATATTTCCTTAAGGATAGAGGCTTATCTCTTGCAGCCCCCCTCCCGTCCTCCCTTTTTCTCTCTTCCTTCCTTTTTTTCTCCTCCGTCTTTTCTGTTTTTATTTTTTTTTCTTTTCTTCAGTTTCATCCTTTTTTCTTTTTTAATAAACATCTATGGAGGACCTACACAGCATTTTTCACTGAGAATCCAGAGACAAATAAGATGTGATATTTGCCATAGGAACACTTAGGGAGACAGGTAAGTAAATGAACACCTACACGGTAGAGTGTTAAGTGCCTGTGATAAAAATGAGATCACGATGTTGTGGTCCAACTGGGGATGGGGTGAAGAGGGAAGTCAGGGAAGGTTGAAATGAAGGTCGAGCCACGCAGAAAAAAGGGCAGAAGGCAATCTAGGCAGGGTTGGAAACAAACGCTTAGAACCCAGAGACATGGAGAATACGATTAAAGGATAATATTTGGAGAGTCAGGAGAGATAACACTAACCACATGCTGAAGGACCTGAGGTTCCAAAGGAATCTGTACTTTCATTCTAAGGGCAGTGGGGATGTATTTAGAAATTTGAAGCAGAGAAATAAATTAACCAGGTTTGTCATTAATAAAGAACACTGAGGCTACACTGGGGAGAAATGCCAGGTGGGAGACGGTCAGTCCAGTCAGGAGCTGTCATAGCAACTGGATGAAAGAAGATAAGGGTATGCACAAAGGCAGCATCAGCAACGATGGCCCAGATGTAATAAAATGACCATTAACAATACTAAGAGCTAACACTAGTTAAGCAGCTAACGTGTGCTAGCCTTTTGCTAAGCACTATCATTACCTCATTAGTTCCTTACAACTGTCCTATGAGATAGACGTTACTATTGTCCCTATTTTACAAACATGGATACTGAGGCTAAAAGAGATTGAATCAGTTGATCAACTGTGGCCCCAGCCTAGGATTTTGCTTTTGCCTCTATTGTCAGTGGCACAGGTCTCTAGCAGAAAACGTGGGACTGACCATTGGATTTTGCTTCCTAGTCCACTCACTTGTGAGGTAGCCCAAGGCCCTGAGTGACCTTCAGAGCGTGCCTGCCATATTGTATTCATCCCTATATCACTCGCAGCACTTTTTATATTGTAAAGGTTTGTTCTTGTTCATTTATTCATTTCTCTATGTTTTATTCAGGTGCTTTCCCCTTTCCTGTCTAACCTATCTATTTCTAGCTGGATAGCTCCTACCCTTATGTCAAAGCCCTGTATGTCTTATCATCTCCATGCAACTCTCTATTTAACCCTGGTTATCCACCTTAAAAAGCACTCCACATGCCTTCACGATCAGGTCTAGGACTTGACTGAAACTTGACTCTGAGTCTACTATTAACCCCAGGTCATGCTCCCCAGCTCCCTAACTTTGGCTTGCCCAAAACTGGTCAGTAAACTGGGCTCTTTATGCCTTTTCCAAATTGAACCTTAGTTCCCACTTTTCTATCCGATCCCTTGAGTTTTTCAACCAGGTTTTCTGTTTGTTTTTTGGTTTTGTTTTGTTTTGTTTTGTTTAGTGTTTCCTTAGCTCAGACCTCAGCTCTGCATTGTGGAATGTCTTCCCAGAGTAATACTGGGCTCCTAAAAATCATGTTTCTGGTATCTGTTCTTTGGTTTCAGGAACTGTGGCCTTAGAAGATACTGCCCCCACACCCTGCCATGGGTCACCTCCCAGCCACAGGAGCCTGTATGAGAAAGCTCTTACACCTTCCTGGGCAACCCTAGCTCTGTGATTTCTTTCTTCTTGACTATGGGATTTAGGAAATTTACCCCTACATCAGCACTTCTTCATTCACTTATGTTTAATATTTTATATTGAACATTTATGTATATTCCAGTGATTTCCCCAACTAAATATGAAAATTTCTTGAAATACCCACATAATTTTTTAGCAGTGCCTAATAGTGTTGAGAAAAGTGTACAATAGATACTTGAACTTTATTTGTTTACAGGCTCCCTTATAGAACATTCTAAGGTAGAGGTGTATTTTACTAAATGTTGTTTTGTGCATAACTTGGGCCCTATATGGTAGAATGGCTCTGCCTGAGACTATTATGACATAATGCCATCCCAGTATAATACGAGGTGATATGCCAGGAATTACTGCATTGTGTCTTCACAATAACTGTGTGAAGTGCATCTCATTTCACAGGTGATATTTGGAGAAGTTGCTTTCCAAAAGTCAACTGCTAATAAGAGGGGACCACTGAGATTTAAAACCAGGTTCGTCTACTCCATATCTGGTGTTCTTAACCTACATCAGTTCTTGTACCTCACCATATGGCAGATAGAGCCTTTGAGGACACATCTCTTCAGACACAGAATCACAAATTATTAGATGTGGAAAGGACCTTCCTTAAAATTTTTTATTGACAATGTGCTTTTTTTTTTCTGCAATGAAGGGGCAGGGACAGAGGCACAAGTGCTTAACATCACAAAATGAGCTGTCACAGCCCTAGCACCAGAGGTCAGGTCTCCTCTTATGTATTCCCAATATGAAAACTATTTTCCTCCTCAGATCCTCAGAGTTCTCCTGGCTCTGTCAGTAGATGTTGGAGATGAGGGATGCTAACACCTTCGGCATCAACCCTCACCAAAATTCACAAACTATATTTACTCCCTCACTCTATACCCAAGAGCAACCTAATCAAGGATAAAATGCCTTAGTTAGGACTCTAGAAGGTTCTATTACCTGGAAGGTAGATAAGGAGCTCTTTGTACTGAAAGCATCCGAAAAATCAAAGAAGGACCAAAGCCAGGAAGGGAGACTGGAGAGTTGATTTTAGAAATATGGCTCAGGGATTTTTGTGCAAAAACAGGTATCATCTGAGTGCCGCCCTGTTTCCACTTTATATCCAAGTGTTTTGTATGTAAATGTCTGTGTGCGGGTATGTATGTGTATCATCTGTTGCCCAGACTTTTGTGAAATGCAAAAATATTCAACCACTCCATTAATTTAGAATTTTTGGTGTGATATTCCTCCATAATCCCACAGTAATTGTCTGTCATTTTGAGTAAATGAATACCTCATACCTCACTGTCTTTACCCTTGAAGTACACAGAACACAAAAAGCATAAGGGAGTAATAAAGGAAAATTTTTTTTTCTTCCATCTCCCTTTCTGTGCCACAATTAGTCAGTTCAGCCAGTGTTTATTCAATGTGTGAGGCTCTGTGCCAAGGTCCACCAGGGGACACACAGATCAGACAGCCCAGTTTGCAAGAAGCCGTCTTCATTGACTCTCTCTTGTGTTTGTCTCTGCTTGTCTTTTCTTGTTTCCTCTGAAAGATAACAACATTGGGACCAAAATAAAATTGTCTTAGCTGTTTTATTCCAAAGGGTAAACATAACACGGGATGTTTGTCATTGCAGACAGCAATAAAGATAAACTTTTAAAGAAGCCTTGAAAAGATTTTTAAAACATGAAGCTGACAGGAATGCTGGAGATCTTTGACCCCATATGTGCTTCTTTCAATATTGTCTTTGATCCTCGGGAATAGCATAGAAACTGGAGAACACCGGAGGAAACACAAGAAGAAACAGGAACTGACTTAACCTAGAGCTTATTCAGTTTTGAGTTTCTTAGTTCATTTCTCTCTCTCTCTCTCTCTCCTGCTTTGGTAATATTTGAAAATGAGTGCTTGGAAATTTTCTTGATCCTTCTCCTTGGAATTGATATTGTAGCTAATTACTCTCTACCATTCTCCCCAGAATAAAACTTGATCGATTTAAGAAAAGGTTTATTTTTCTTTTCTATTTATATACTTTTTATTTAAATGTTAATATCAAGTTAATCAGTTAATACTGAAAGCAGTACTGCATAACTGTTACGAACATGAACTTTTTACTTCAATAGACTGGTTTTTGTTGTTATTACACACACAATATTAGGCAAGTTAGTAAACCTTGATGAGTCTCAGTTCCTTCATCTAGAAAATGAGAATAATAATAGCACCAATCTTGTTAGGTATGCTATTTATTAATGTGTTTAGTTCTCATAATCCAATGGGATAGATCTTATTATTATTTCCATTTTATAGGTAAGAAGGTAAGGAAATGTCAGTTTGAGTAACTTGGCTACCTCTGGTCACATAATAACTAAGCGGCAGAGGTGAGCTTAGAACCCAGGTACTCCCACTCCAGAGCCCACATTCTTAACTGCTAAGCTGTTGCTTCAAGTGTACTTATTCCTTTAAGGCCACATCCTCATGGCCTGTTGCAGGTGGGAGCAGGAAGAATTCAGAATCAGGGCCCCAGTGACCTTGAACTGCACCTGTGCCTCCAGCTCCCTAGGTCCTCAGCAAGCCCCTCACCCACTGTTATGAGTTGAACTGTATGCCTCACAGGTTTGTATGTGGAAGTCCTAATCCCCAGTACCTCCGAACGCGATCTTATTTGGAAACAGGGTCATTGCAGATATAATTATTTAAGATGACATCATACTGGAGTTGGGTGAGCACCTGATCCAAATGACTGGTGTCCTTAAAAAGGTAGAAAATTTGGACACAGACAAGCACACAGGGAGACTGCCATGTGAAGATAGTTATTATGCCGCTGCAAGCCAGGTAACTGCTAGAAGCTAGGGGACAGGTCTGGGACACATCCTTCCCTAGTGCCTTCCGAGGGAGCACAATCTTGCCAACACCTTGATCTCAGACGTCTGGCCTCCAGAGCTGTGAGAATCAATTTCCGTTGTCTAAGCCACTCTGTGTGTGGTACTTTGCTGCTGCACCCTTAGCGAACACCCTCCATATGCAGCTAACCTGGTTGGGCCCTTACCACTGCTCAGTGTTCCCTTCACCTCTTCTCCACTCTCTGTGTTAAGCCCCTGGATTGCTTTCCCCAGTCCTCACGCTCCTCTTTCCTTCCTCCTTCAGCAGATGATTGCACTTGCCACTTTAGTGAGGCCTTAGCTACCTCTTAGGAGACTTTTCACGCCCCCTGAACCTCGTCTGTTACCTCTGGCTTCTTTCCACCTCAGACTGCCGCTCTTCCTACCCTATGCATGTTACCTTCTACATGCTTGGTCTCTCTCCTTTTCTCTCTCCACAAGTTCCTGTCGGTGTCCATGTTCACTTCCATAATTTCAAGTATACACCCTGCCCCATTAACTCTGGAGCTTATTCCCGTAACCCAGCTTGTCTCCAGAGCGCACAGCCCTCATGCACAACTGCTTGACAAGAAATTCCATGTGCTATCTCTTCCATCCTGACCACCCTCCAAACTGAAGAAATCACCTGATCTCTGAACTACCTTCTTCTCTCTTCTCTTTCTTCCTCAGTAAACTAGACACCAAAATGTTTTTTTCCATGCCCTTCTACAAACAAAGTCACCATGGCATGACTTTGTAGTGCCTGTCACATACATACTTTTTAATTCCTCTAGATTTCAAATCCTCGTCCTGAACAACTGCAGTAGCTTGCTTACTACCCTTCCTGTCTACTCTGGCTTTCAGCCTGTTTTTTGTATGCTACCAGAGTCATCTTTGCAATGTAAAATTATGTTCATGTCACTACCTTAGCAGAATAAAAGCCCATCTTAACTTTGGCATTCAAGGTTCCGCTTTAATATAGTCCCCAGCTCACCTCCATATTGTCCCCTAAGTAACTAAGGGAGACCAACTGTCCATGCAGGGAGAGCTTTACTCAATGACATTCCTTAATGGAAACTTCACGGTTTGAAACTAGATCATTCTCTCAGAGATGACCAACTCAGCTAAACTAATTCAAATTAATAAAATTCATGAATGGCACAATGTTATGACTGCATTTCATATCCAAGTATACAAAGATGTGGCCTTGGTTGGGGTTTAATGTTTTCCTAACCACAGGATTATTTCACAGGATATATTATTTTTGTAGATTGATAACCTCATTCAGTGTTGGTTTCTTTGTTCATTTGTTTATATGTTTGCTAATTTAGCTCTCAGCTGCTTTATCTCCAAATTCTGAGGGTTTTTTCCAATGTGAAGCTCACTCAGAATTTCTCTGAATAGATTTTAGGCTACCACTCAGCAGTCTCTGAATTGTTGAACAGAATATCAGCTAGTCTAATGAGGGCCCCAAAACAAAAATGTACAACATTCTTGAATTAAGGGCACTGACAATGAATGAGAAAAAAATAACATAAAAAGCAGCTGCAGAAAAGAAGTTGAGACAAAGGAGAGACACAGAGCTTAAAAGGAAAACAAAGTGATGCATTTGTGAGGAATAGTACAATGCTACAGTTTACTTACATTCTATGTCTCCTCATTCCTTATATTGGGCACTGAGGACGGACTAATAATGATCTTCACCATAACAAAATACCATAGAATGAGTAACTTAAACAACAGAAATATACTTTCCCACAGTTCTGGAGGCTACAAAGTCCAAAATGGAGGTGCCAATTGATTCAGTTTCTGTTGAGATCTCTCCCCATCTTGCAGATAACCACCATCTTGTTATGCCCTCACATGGCAAAGAAAGAAATGTTCCTCTATTCCTTTTCTTAGAAGGCCACCGTCCTATGGGATTAGGGTCCCCACTCTTGTGACCTTATTTAACCTAATTACCTCCTAAAGACCTTATATTCAGAAACAGTTTACATTGGGGGTTAGGGCTTCAACATATGAATTGGTTGAGGGGTACACAATTCAGTCTGTAGCCCTTCCCCTCTCAAAAAACTATGCATAAAAAATTTTCCCCATTGCTTTAGTGAGGGAGAGCTGATGGATAATGGGATTCTTAGATGTAGTGTGGTTAGAGATACATTGAGTTCCGATCCAACATAGCTATCTAATAGGTACAGGGATTATTAGCTAGACTGGGAAACAATTCAGCCTGATACCTTTTTGTTTTTGTTTGTTTGTTTGTTTAAGATAAGTAAACCCAAGGGCTTCAAATATAGTTCTTCTAGGAGGTCTAAATTTTATTTAATATCTTTCTAAACTATGAGGAATTGAGCCCTCAATGTAAAAAGTTCAGCTGTGTTTGGTTGAAATTAATTTACTCCTTTACAGAAAGCCAAACTATGTAGATGAGGTTCCCCTTACATCATTCCTTGTGTTTTGGATGTTCAGATGGGGATTTCTTAGGTCAGGATTCCTAGGAAATAAACTCAGGTGGAGATTTGGGGGCAGAAGGTTTGTTGGGGAGCACTCTTGGGCTCAACACTTGTGAGATTGAAAGAAGCAGGATTAGGCAGATGGAAAGGTTAAACGAACTGTGACGCATTTCCAAGAGACGTCTCAGCTGATTTTATCGGAAGCTCTGGAAGTATAGTGACCCTTCATCATCTCCAGGAGTTGAGGAAAGGGGGCCACGCTGTTGTATGCTCATGTCAACTAGTCATTAGCTACTGGCTGCCTCTGGAAGGGGCATAACTTTGGGCAAGATGGCTCTCTTATGCAGAGGGAAATTCCCAGAGTCATGAGCCTTCAGTAGGTAATAGTCCTTGCAGCTTCAGTTCATAAAGGGTGCCTGGTGATACATTACTGCATCCAGTACATGGGGTAAGGGTTAGGGATACAGAGCCATTAGTTATACATTAAAATATGTATTGGATTGATTTGGGGGCTAGGGGGTTTAAAGGTCATCCTTGGAAAATTTTCCTAACCTGGTGAAGGAAATAGACATACAAGCCCAGGAAGTACAGAGAGTCCCAAACAGGGTGATCCCAAACAGGAACACATTAAGACACATCATAATTAAAATGGAAAAAATTAAAGAAAAAGAAAATTCTAAAAACAGCAAGAGAAAAACAAGTAGTAACTTATAAAGGGACACCCATTCAACTCTCAGCTGATTTCTCACCAGAAACTTTGCAGGCCAGAGGGGATTGGCAGAAAATATTCAACATGATGAAAACCAAGGATCTACAACCAAGATTAATGTATTCAGTAAGGCTAGCATTTAAAGTTGAAGGACAGATGAAGAGTTTCTCAGATAAGAAAAAATTAAAGGAGTTCATCACCACCAGACCAGCACTACAAAGAATGTTAGAGGGATTTCTTTAACATGAGAGGAGGGATGGGAAAGTGGGTAAAATAAGGGAAAGGCATGGAGTTTAGTTTGGTTGTTATAAGGCAATAATCAAGGAGATATAGAGTGTAACATGGAAATATAGTCAGTAAGGTTGCAGTTACTGTGTATAGATGGATACCAGAATTCTTGGGGTGATGGGAGGAGAGCTGGAGTGGTGGGTAAAAAAGGGTAAGAAATCAAGAAGTACAAATTCATAGTCACAGAATAGTCTCAGAGATATAAAACACCACATAGGGCGTATAGTCAACATTGAAATAACTATGTATGGTGTTAGAGGGAACCAGATACATGAAATGAGGATTTAATAAGTTATATAAATGACTCATCACTGTACTATACATCTGAAACCATTATAATATTGTAGGTAAAATGTAATTGAAAAAAATGAAAAAAATGCAAGTGCTCTTGACAGGTGAGGAAAGATCATCGTGCTATAGATGAAATAGTTTGTATGTAGGAGCCCTCTGAAAATTCTGGGTGTGGCCAGCTAAGACTAGTAATTAATATACTAAAATGCACAATATTTCCAGTCATGTCACTACAAGCATAAGGAGGTAGGAGCTAGAACCATTGGTACACTTAATTGAAAATTACTGATAGATGACGTAATGAAGAGTAAGTCTGAGACAAGCCTGGACGTTTATTTTGGAGGAGCTAATTTCTACAGAGGTATGTGCGGTTTCTGTAACCTTCCTGGACTTCTTTTTTTCTGAGATTGTCTATGTTCGTTTGCTAGAATTAGCAGAGTAGTTATGAATATAGAATACGGTCCCCTGCTGTATAAGTGCTCCTCAACACCTGATGGTTAGTTAGTATGGTTAGGTTTCATGAACTCATTTAATAACAATATTCCTGCTGAGAATTTTATTTGGTACCAAATTCTTAAATTTAATCATGCAAAACAGATTTGTAGGCTGTTAATAATGGTTGCAAGACTCTCAGAGAAGAAAATACTGGAAGGTTAAGTGTAATGGGTTAATTAAATAAGAAAGCCTAAACTACCTTTCAAATTGACTCCATAATGATCTTCACTTTGTTTTAGTGCATAAAGCAGGCCATAGCAAATACTGTTTGTATGTGTTGGCTTAAAAGCAGCATTCAAAGCTAGCAAATTCACATCAGAGGAAAGACAAACCCAGCAAAATATTCTGCTTGGCAAACAGAGTTTTGTTTTCTGTACTGGTCCATTAAATTGAATAACTTGATTTCTTACAAATGTCAACAATATGTTTCTTCATGTAGAGAAGTCAGTGGGAACTCTCCAATCAACTCCTTAATCAGCAGCTTGCGTCAACAGTGGTCCACATAAGCATTTCAGAAATATTTTTAATCGCTTTAATTGCATTTTAGTGAAATGACACAAAGTTCTTATCATAGCTTTTTCAAAGTAAGCAATTCATTTAAATTGGCTAAATATTTTAAACTAGTTATAAATGTTCTTTATGTGATATTTTCAGAATTATTTTTAGCAAACTTTTCAGGATGATAAGTGTGTTTTGTAATTCAGTGTCCTAATGAATTGTTTGGACATGGGGAAAGTGTGTCCCTCAGTTTTCCCATCTGCTCAATAGGGATAGAATAAAAAATGCCAATTAGGATGTGATAAGGCAATACGTGATTAAGTATGCACACTTTGAGTTCTCCAGGGTCTGCAAAAGCAATTTTATTTGAGGATCCAAAAAGGACTATAGGGGTGAAAATATTAAACTTGTTTCCCACTCCCAGTGAATTTTGAGTTTCTGAAATATTTTAAAAAGCCTAGAAGTTGTGGTTTCCAATCAAATCCATCTCCATCATATTGGGAAGATACATCAGTTGGAAATGTGTTTAGTTATTTTATTTCAGGCATCAAGAATTCTGGGGTAGCTGGTTAAGTGACACCTTCAATAAACCTTTTTTTTCTTTTCCGTTCTTTTTTTTTTTTCATCTTTATCTTTTGCTTGTTGCCTCAGGGCTGCAAGATGCTCTGCCCATGCTGGTGTTGCTGCATTTCCAGGTACCATGTCCCAAGCATGAAGAAGGAAAAGGGAAGTAAGAATTGGTGGCACCTATCCCAAGAAAGAAAAGCTTTCCCAGGGACCTCCCATGTCTGTTTCATTGGCTGTGTTATTTTACTGTACAGATGTAGCACAACTTAACTAGTCCTGGGATAGATTTTGTGAGGCTATTATGGCACCCACTTGGAGAATAAGAAACATTTTAAAGGGAGAAAATGACTTGTGGCTTTCAGATCTAGTAGCTAGTGTTGACTTAGCATTTGTCAGGCTGCCCAGGTTTCTGGTTTTCCTTCTCTCACTGCCCTCATCTTCCAGGCTCAGCCTGATCCTAGTGCTTAGCTTAGCTAAGAGGGAGGTATGGAGTGAACCCCAAGTACTCTGGGCCTCAGCTTGTGCTCATGCTAGCTGCCAGACAGGCTCCAATCTGGTGTCCCAGTTCTGATACCCAAGTCCCCACATTGCATTGTTTCCTGAGTCTGAGTCCCCGCCTTGGAAACCTACCAGCCCTCACTCAGTCCCTGGAGGACCTGCCCTGCCTAGTTCTCATTTGCTCCCCTCTAAGGGGAAAATCCTGTCTTTGAGCTTCTGCCTAAAGGCTGGTGTTTGCTGACAAACTCCCGGAATGATGCCTTGGGCTTCAGAGCATTGCTGGTTCCCATTATACCAGATCCCTGGTCTGGCCTGCATGTACCAGTCCACTACACACACACACACACACACACACACACACACACACACACACACACACTTGGTCAAAGCTGTACATGGTTTAAAAAATCAGATATTTAAAATTCATAATGAAAAAGAGCACTCTTCTGTCTACCCTACATCCAATTCTTTTCTGTGTAACACTTGCAACACTTCTCATTTGCCTCTGTAATTTATAACTTGCTTATGTAACTATTTGTTCCATTTTACTTCAATTATAGATACTGTGTATTGATTTTCTACAAAAAAAAATGTGAATTCACTGCCCCCCAAAATACATACCTAGGTTCCCCTTTACCGATTTTCCAAATCATAATTTTTGGTTAGATCAAATATGCAGATTTCTTGTTACGTAAGACAAAATAAACTTTGCTTATGTCATTTTTACTTGGTCATTGGTTGCATTCAGCTAAACCCAACATACTGTGTTTCTGTCTTGTGAACACCCTCTTTAGGGAGGATTTCCTCCTCCAGTATCTTCCTGCATGACAGCTAAATGTTTTGAGAAATCTTAATTCTACCCTTTCATTTGATTGATAGTTTGGATGCAGAGTTTGAAGGTGGAAATTATTTTCTCTTGGAATTTTGAAGTGATTGTTCGTTCCAGAGTCTTCTAGCATCCAGAATTGCTATTGAAATAATGGGTGCCATTTTGATTTCCAATCGTTTGTATGAGATCTGCTGGTGTTTCTCATTTTCTCTTCTGGGAGCTTTAGAATCCTCTCTTTGCCCAATGTTCTGAAATTTCATGTTAATGTGTCTTAGGATGGGTGTAGGTTTCTTTTCTTTTAATCCATTGTGCTGGTCCCATGAGGAACTATTATACATTCTTAGAAAGTATACATTAATTATATATTAATTATACATTCTAGAAAATTTTTAAAAATTACATCTGAGGTTTTTTTTGTTGTTGTTTTGTCTCATGTTAGATGCTCTCTTGAAATATCTCATTTTTGGCTGTCTCCTCATATTTAAGATGCCATCAAAGCACACTCTGACTGATGAACTGCTTTTATTACTCATTAGTAGGCACTAAACTTGATCCAGGTCCTGAACTCCTTAAGATTCCCTAACAGTGAGCTTCAAACTTCTGTTTAAACTGTGAAAACCTTCATTCAAATTTTCTTAATCTGAGGGTTCCCTGGTGGTATAGTGGCTAGGCTTCGGCGCTCTCAACACTGCGCCCTGGGTTTGACTCCCAGCAAGGGAACCACCAAAAATATATATATAGGTGACCTGCCCTGAAACCTGGCTCACTTTTTTCTACCTCCTGCTCCCTCATTCCCATCAGTTCTGAGGAGTAATTTCAAAGCCACTGCCACTAAGAGAACCCACAAACAAAAGACCTTCACAGTTTGCAGAGATTAGTAGCCTTCAAACTTTAGCTTTCATTGGCATCCCCTAGAAGATTTGGTGAAACAACCCAGGGGCTTCTACTTCCATAGTTCTGCATTAGGGCCTGACAGTTCACATTTCTAACCAGTTCCCAGGTGATGCTGACGGTATGGGGACCACAGGCTTATATATATTTGAAGCATTTGTTTCACATTCAATGGACTAGTGAGGAGGATTCCATTGTCTGGTTAAGATTGGAAAATACTAGGTTAAGAAGGATCAAACAGGTTTCTCCTAAAATGTGTGGTGCTAATGATACAGTACATTTTGTATCTCCAAGGGAAGGACCTAGTATTTGACCCAGAACGCTCTTCCCCTCCCTCTTTTTTCTTTTGAAAATAGAATAAACATGGAAAATACTCTAGTATGTACAACAAAGGTGAATTCAGAAAAATTGGGACACAGTCAGGTCAAACTGTACATATTATATTTATTTTTGTTGCCCCAGAAGCTCCCCCTCTGTCTTAGACAACTGTCTTGTGTATTTTTACTTTAAGAAACCAGCAACTCCCTCATAATTGAAGTGTTGGAAGTGAGCATTTCTCTGTCCAGTGCATATTCAGGTGGACCTGAGGTTGTTTGTTGGGATTATATGGGGAATTTGAATTAATATGTCTCCATTTGCTTTTCCACTGCTGTGCTCTCCTAACCAGGCATCTTGAGCTGGAAAGAGGCCTGGAATGGGAGGTAGCAGACCAAAGCTCTAGTCTTAACTGTATCCCACTAGCCACTAATTTAGTAATCTGAGAGATTGCAGCTATTAAATTCTTTGGCTTGCAGGCAATGCTTGACTAAATGAATGATGCAGGAATTAATGAATATGTAGACCGTACTGAAGGGGAGGCACTGGGCTCACTACATTCTCAGACGTTATCCTGAATAAAATATCACCCTAGTTTTTGCATAGGAGGCTAGAGACTGAGAGGTTCAATAAAAATTTCACACATCTAGCAAATATCAAGGGTAGGATTCAACCTATCTCTAAGTCTAAAGAATGCTTTCCACTTTGTCCACTGACATAATACATTTACCACCCAGCTTTCCCTTAAATGTTTCATTTGTTAGCATTTCCTGTGGGTCCTAAAAGATCAAGTAGATTTTGGACTAGATCTCAGCTCAGCTGCTTTACAGCTAACAAGTTATTCAACCTGCATGATCCTTAGTCTTCTCAACTTCAGAAAGAGAATAGTGATACCATCTTTGCATGTTTATCATGAGGATTATGTCAAGGGCTAAGCACAGAGTATGTGCACAATAAATAATGATTATATTAACTTATTCTGGAGTTATAATCACCATAGATACAATTTCGTATTCTGCCTTTTTATTGAAAGCATTTTTTGTATTTAGAAGATGCATTTGCTTTCACCAAGTGGATAAATAGTATTTACTCACCTATTCAGCTATAATTGATATTTAGGTCCTATTGCTTATTTTATTACAGTGAAATGAACATAGATTTTAGGAGCCAGACACATCTGAGTTAAAATTTTTAATTCTACCACTGTTTTGTTTTGGATTAGTAATTTTCTGGCAATCATAATACTTACTTTGAGCATTATTCTAAGCGTTAAATAAGACCAGCAACAGCTATAAAACTTCTAATACTTTGCCAGGCACATGATACGTTGTGAAGACATGCTGGTTTTTTTTCTCTCTCTTAACCAGATGGGCAAAGCTCAAGGTCTGGAACTTTTAAGGCAGACCTAATGATGGCACTGGCTCCCATCTTCGGAAGTTCTGCTTATGGATCCATGCAAACCTCACTGAGATTTTCTGCATGCAGTCCTTCCCTTTGAACCTGAAAAATGCATGGCTTTAAACTTAAAAGAAATCTTTACTTCTTAATTTATTTCTTAAGATGCATGGCCTCAAACTTAAAAGCAATCTTCTTCTCCTTTGTCTTTTCATGAGTGAAGATTATTTGTCAGACTTAGACTCTGTTGGAAAAACATGGTTTAATTATGCTTTTACTGGTGGTTATGATGTGGACTATAAATGAGATTGTATAGAATAATTTTTTTGCTGGTTCAGAGAAGAGGGCAGAAGACCATGACAGAGTTTCAGCTTGAGGAGTATTTGCATTGCATTTACCTTTAGGCAAGAGTTTATTATGTCCCAACAGAATGTGCCTGATTTGGGTAATTTCAGAAAATTCTCCAATGGGGCTAGAATTATTATTCCACGGTATAAATGAATTTGTGACTGACTTGACTTTTTAATTAAAATCGGATATCCACATGCAAGACAATTTTAAGATAGCAACTCCTTTCCTTCAGCTGGAAGGAAATAAAACAGCATAGAGCTGGATGGTAAGATGTAAATTGCAGGGAAGAAGATGTGTATGTAATTAACTTAGAAAGTACTGTTTGTGTTAAACTTCATCATAATTTTTCAGGAGGAACAAATTGCACATTAGATCGGGTAGGCAAGAGGTAAGGTTTTTAACAAGTGTAAATGTATTTCCTGCTTGTAACTTCTAAGATGAACCTGTGAACTTTTAATTCACCCATTGGTTTTGAGTAATTAGCCCTTGAATTGTCTAGTTTTTGAGACATAATTATTTAGAAGAGGGATGGACCATGGAAAGTATCTTGCTTTTATGAATTATATGGGGGAAAATATTGCCCTTCACTGAAAATCATACAGTGATTTTTCCATCCCCTCGTCTATACTTGCCTATACTGCCAACTACAGTGTTCATTAATTGCAATTTCACTATGTTAAAAAAAAAGTCATGTAGACATAGGCTAGATACTTAAAATAATATTATTTATACATTTTTGGTTTTGCAAATACCACAGTATATTTTGTGTGATTCTTTTTCCCCACATCACCTTGCCTGGTAGATTTTGAGTACTTTTTTGCTAATCTTTTATCAAAGTTTAAAGAATTAAAAGAATTCAAATTCTCTCCTAATGCCAGGTAATTAAATGCTGCTTGAATAAATTATATCGAACGTCCATATTACATAAGTCACCTACAGAAGATTAACTGATGAGTTTTGGACAGTTGGCATGAACTGTTCTCAAGGCCAAGTGTGAATTGCAAGCCACTAAAAAATCTTGACAGGATAATAACTGGAATCACCTATAAGCTGATATACTGTAAGGAGACATCCGGTTTCTCCCTTGGCAGTGCACTGGATGCCAAAGCTAAACTCCTTGGCTCACTTGTCTCTAACACTGCTCTTTTGATACCAGGATTCTGACTGCCATGGTAGACCCAGTATGTAGCTTTTTAAAAAAAGCCTTATAAGTGCACATGTATCAAAATTTGCCAAAAAAGGTAGATGGCAGTGTAAGTTTCTATCTCATCCTATCCTCAGATACAGACGCCTCTCCAAAGGCAGTCCTTAGTAGCAGTTCCTTAGGTATCCTCCCAGAGATAATCTATGTATATCAAGTGCATGTGGACACATATTCTACTTTTTCTTTTCTATATGTGGTCATATAATATAAACATGGATCTGCACCTGCTATTTTGTAACCTACCTATTTTAGAGACTGTGCCACCATTATATAGAGCTGCCTTGCTCTTTTTAAAGGCTATTTGATATTCATTGCATTGTCTGGATGAACCATAATTTTTATATCAGACCCCCACTGGTAGATATTTAAATAATTTCCAATCTTTCGCTAATATGAACAGTGCTATATTGAATAACTTCTCATATTCATCATTTTGCATACATCAGCATATCTGTGGGATACATTTCTAGAAATAAAATTGCTAGGTCAAATGGTTTGTGCATTTTTAGAAATTTTATTTTGACAAATACTGCCAAACTGCAGAAGATTGTAAGTAGGTTATATTCACACCAGCAGGGCTTGAGATTGGCATGTGCTTTTACTAATATATCCTAGATGTGGTCTTTGTCATTGAAGTGTGTATTTGTCTGAAGTTGGCCAGAGTTCAGAACCTCTGGGTCCACTTGTGGTGCAATTGGTGACTTTCTGTCTATGGTCAGCACTCATTTTCTAACACTATGGGACACTATATACTTTTCCAACCATTTGAGGGCATTGCCTATAGTCTCTATAGGAAACAGGCTTATTTCTGTATGTGTTTCCTCATAGACGAAGGGATTTAGGGAGGTGCTGATATTTCGGACCCTCAAGTTTTGGCAATGTGGAGGCATTAGAGAGGTTAGTTTATTTTCCTTGACTTGAAAATCAACGTGGAAGGGAATCTTCCCACCCTTATATAAAGAAACAAACTGAAGTTTTGACCTTTAAAGCTAAGTGTTGGTGGTGTTATATAGTTTTCACCACCACTGAGCCACTTGCTCTGCTAAGCAGACATCACACTGTCACTGAGGGCCTGGCTCCCTGCCAACTCTCCCTCTGGGGCTTGCAGCCCTGTCCCTTTCCTGCTTCCTTCAGTCCTCTTGCCCCTCACCTTCATTTCCTCTCCTCCTTCTTATCCAAACAGCTTTTTTATGACTCCTGTTGGAACTTTCCCACCTCTCCCTAAGTCATTGTCATAACACCACAGATCCAAGCACAAACCAGAGAGAGTTCCCTTTGATTTTTCTATCTATAGATCTCCCTCCCTGTGCTTACTATTTTAGAATCTGGGCTATAGGTCATACTCCAAACTTCTAAAATGTTAAGAACCCTTTTGTTTCAATTGCGTAGAGCACCTAACTCACAGTACTCACCTAAATATATGATATTGTGGTTAGTTGAATGATTTTCTTTCAAACATTTAGCTTCAACTTTATTTTAATTTCAATATATTTATAACTGTAAAACTATGATGGCGTTTCTGTCAGTTATTTCCCCAGTACAGATTTCACTAATATTGACCATAGACTTAAAGTTGTTATAGCATACCAGGGCTGTCTGGAAAGTCTCCAGCCATGTAATATGAAAAATAAAGGCATTTATGGCTACATTATTTTTCTGGACAGCCCTCGTATACTTCATTTCCTTAGAATGAAATGTCCAGGTGAACAAAGATAGTGACCTACCAATGATATTAGCATTATTGTTTGGTACTATTTGTCCCACATTTGTCTCTAATCTATGGAGTAAGGACTTGTTGCCACACTCATGATATCTAGAACAGTGCTACTCAAAGAATAGCCTACAGACCAGTGCTTTTCTTACCTGCAACAAGGTAAGCACAGGAATTGGAAATAAGTGTTTAGAAACTTTTATACCAATTTGACAGAGTTAAATCTGAGTTTGTATTTTTTTCTATGTCCTTTAAAATTTTTTTCTGAAAACTCGTTTTATTTTATTCTACAAGATATCTATCACAGATTAGATTTTCTAAAATAATCTAGAGAATTCTTCAAATTTTGGTGATTGTTCAGCTTGTTTTATGTGTGTGTGTGAGTGTGTGTGTGTGTGTGTGTGTGTGTGTAATAAATATTACAAAGCAGATGCATTGCTCTAAAAATTGTTGCCCTGACTTGTTTTCATAGTATGACAGGTATGAGATCCCCAGGTAATACTTCAGGAAATGAGACACAATGACAAAATTTCTTGCCTCGGGCTGCTACATGTACTGCGATTAAATCTTTCCCTTCTCATTTCTATGATCAGACTATAAGGTCTCATCAGCTTTTCATGTTATGGTATTTTTTAATTAGAATTAGAGAGAGTGAGTGAATAAGAGAGAACATTATTTCACAGACAATGCACTGTAGAATTGTACACCTGGAACCTATGTAATTTTTACTAACCAATGTCTCCCAATAAATTTTACAGTAAAAGAAAAAGAAAGAGAGAACAGTATTTGTGAAGAGAATATTGCACTTTTTCACCTTTCAAAGAATACTATAAATAGCATTTCCTCCCATAATATTTTTCCTTTAGTGCCATGTTCTAAAATTAAAGCACTTTGGAAGATATTTAGGAGAATTTTAACACAATGGCTTTGCACTTAGAAAAAATTCTCAGTGTGCTGAATGTTTTAAATGCTGGTGTTTTTAAATGGTTTTAAATTTGGGAAAATTTGCAAATGTCACAGTGTCAGCCTCAGAGAGAGGTTTTGGTTTCTGTCTGAGCCAGAATAAACATTAAGAACATCTCCTATTTTGAACAGAGTGGATGAAGGTTAGGAGAAAGGTGTTAGATGAGAGAGAAAATGAGGCCAAGGGACAAAGGATTGAAAGGGATGGGGGTAGGTGGGAGACCTCCAGGGAGGCTGGGCCTGTTGGCAAAGGGCCAGGGGTCAAGTGCACATTTGGAGCCTAGCATAAAAAATGCATTAGCCTTGGTTATTCAATTGAAGAGCACTTGATGAAAACTTTGGCTTTATCTTCTATTACCACCTTTAGCTACTCCTTTTCTACAATGGAAAAAATAAATATAATTACAAGTTTATCATACACAGCAGGTTGTAAATCTTTTATGTGTTAAATACATTATAATATAAATCTTTTTGCCTTGATTAAAAATTTGGGTGTGATTGTCTTTTTATAATAATGGTGTTAGCTGTATGCTGTAATAAAAGTATGACCTAAAATCATCTGAAAGGTTAATTACTCTTCAAGTAATGTTAAAATACACTTAGAAATAAGTTGTTAAAAAGTGGCACACTTTCCAAATTCTTTTATTGCCCCCAAACTTATATCTGTTAGCTTTTTCCAATTATCTTCTTTTTCTACATCTTTCAATGTAGCTGTGTTACTCAGTTTTTGGATCTGGGATTATTTGCTTAGCTTTAGTGGAGTTTTTGGAGGGACAATTGTATATTATTAGGTTTGTGCAACAGTAATTGCAATATTGGATCATGAATTTTAAATCATTGTAACTAGGCTCAAACACATCTTTATTAATCAAAATAGGAACCATTACAATCAACACATTTTTGCCAACGAGAAATAAGTTTGTTTATTCCCGTAGCATAAAAATTTATGCTTCAGGATTCGACAAACTCTTGGGAAGCATTTTCTGCATCCTGCTGGTTGTGGAAGCATTTTCCCTACAAAAATTTGTCAAGATACTTGAAGAGGTGGTACTTGGGTGGCGAGAGGTCAGGTGAATATGGCAGATAAGGCAAAACTTCATAGCCCAATTCATTTGACTTTTGAAGGGTTGATTGTATAACGTGCAGTTGTGCGTTGTTGTGGAGAAGAATTGAGCCCTTTCTGTTGACCAATGCCGGCTGCGGGCATTGCAGTTTTTGGTGCATCTCATCGATTTGCTGAGCGTACTTCTCAGATGTAATGGTTTCTCCAGGATTCGGAAAGCTGTAGTGGATCAGACTGGCAGCAGACCATCAAATAGTGACCAGGACCTTCAGAAGTGCTTTGGAGTTTCTTCTCAGTTCAATTATTGAGCTGGTCATCACTGGTTGTCATATAAAATTCACTTTTCATCACATGTCACAATCCAATGGAGAAATGGTTCGCTGTTTTTGCCTAGAATAAGAGAAGACTTCAAAACTACAATTTTTTAAAAATTTCTGGTCAGCTCATGAAGCACCCACTTATCAACCTTTTTTACCGTTTCAGTTTGCTTCAAATGCCAAATGACTATAGAATAGTCGACTTGAGTTCTTCAGCAGCTAATCGTGTAGTTGTAAGAGGATCAGCTTCGATGATTGCTCTAAGTTGCTCATTGTCAGCTTCTGATGGTGGCCACTACGCTCCTCATCTTCAAGGCTCTTGTCTCCTTTGCAAAACTTCTTGAACCACCACTGCACGTATGTTCATTAGCAATTCCTGGGCCAAATGTGTTGTTGATGTTGTGAGTTGTCTCTGCTGCTTTATGACCCATTTTGAACTCAAGTAAGAAAATCCCTCAAATTTGCTTTTTGTCTAACATCAATTCCATAGTCTAAAATAAATATAAAATAAATAGCAAGTAATAAGTCATTAGCAAAAAAACATAAAGGAAGAAATGTGCATTAAAATGATGTATAACATAGCCACATCTATCTAAGAATATATTCCAATATCAAATGGCAACTATAACACTGCAAAAACTGCAATTACTTTTGCGTCTACCTAATGAGAACCACTTACCCATTACTCATACTGACAATACTGCTAGTATATTCTATTAGTAAGGATTTATTGAACGCTCACTACAAGGTTCTATGTCTGTCACTGAGATTACAAAAGAGGTGACCTTTGTTCATTCATTTATGGTCTAAGCATGGTGCCAGGACAGGTTCCTTCTTAAAAGGAACTGAGACTCTATGATATAGAGATAATATGTCTTAAAGTCATTATGAGGATTCATTGAAATAATTTTTTTAAAGCACCTAACATAGACTCTGAAACATAGGTGCTCTGAATAAATACCTGCCCCCAAGGAATACCAGATTGCTTTTGAGAAATTTTTAAAAATCATTGTCAAGATAGGCTGACTTGCTTAATATAGAATTTACTGATTTAAAAAAATAATCCAAGGGGCAAACACATTAAAATATTTTTTCCACTGAAATATTAATAGAAAAACCCAAATTGAGAGATTGCCAAAAGAATGAAGAGCAAACATGTAAGGAAACAGTTACACGTAAAAGAATTAATAATAAAAGAGCTTTTTAAGAATATGTAAAAATAATACTTCACCTGTTTGCAGATGTTTTCTTCTTGAATGTTGGCTTTAAGTCACTCTTGACATTTCACCTAGCGAAGGGGAAACCATCATGTCAGTGACTGATCTTGGCAATTCATTATTTCGGTGAACTTTCAGGAAGTTCAGGCTAAACATCCAAAAGAATTAATATTACAATAACTCAAACCTGAGAACACAAAGCTAGTGCTTCCTTTAGAAAACATACACATCCCTCTCCCTGCCCCTGAAGTCTGATAAATCTTTCAACTAAAATTTTTTCATCAGTGGGGAGTGTGTTGAACAAGAATTTGAATCTGATCAGATTTCCCTAATCAAAAAGTGGGCATTTTTGTGTATCCTATGAATAGAAATAAACCCAAAATTATAAAGTCAACTACAAGGAAAACTAACAGATTATAGCACCATGATTTTTCTATATTCAGAGGGAAATGCCTCCAGTTTTATAATTCCTTAATTACCTAGAAGTAATAACTGATATTTGTGACAATTTCCTTGCTCGACTGATTCTATTCCCTGAAGCTTTTTGAAGATATTGTACTTTATACATTTTTTACCCTTTTTGAGGATATTGTACTCTATTTTAATAGAATTTTCTGTGATGATGGAAATGTTCTATACAGGTGCTGGGCAGTGTGGTAGCTACTAGCCACGTGTGTCTATTGAGTGTTCAAAATGTGACTATGAGCGAATGGAACTGAGGAACTGAATTTTTCATTGTATTTCATTTTAATTTTAATGTAAGCTTAAATAGCCAAATATGGCTAGTGGCTACCATACTGAACAGTGTAATTCAAGACTATATATATTAATTCACAAGAGTTAAAATAGGTTTCTGCATAGAAAATATGGAGGAAGTTGGTAACTGGAAATCTGGTTTTCCAAAAGACTATATCTCAATATTCCATTAGGTGTGAGATTTCAAAAAGACTCTTATAATATAAAATAGATGATTTAAAATGTTTCTTCTTTCAATTTTGACTTTTGTCTTTTCCATTTTTCTGTATTTTTTACAAGTTGATAGCATCAACGAAAAGCAATTTTCAGATATAAACATTAGTCCAAAAACTTCATTATTTCTAGTAGTATATTTTATGAGAGAGAGAGAGAGACAATAGATGTAGCCTCAACTTTGAGCCAGTCTTAGATGTTTATTACTTTAGCTGACCTGCTAAGTGCATTAAAACCATAGAGGGAGGGTCCAAGATGATTTCAGTTATTTCTGTAGGATGCATTTAATATGGCATTTTGTTTGTTTAGCCAGTATCACCAGTTAATTTTCTTTTTCATAGATTTTCATGTTCACATCCCATGTGTTTACAGACTACAGCTGACCTTTTCTAAAATAAAGATTGGATTTTAAAAAGATACCGGGGTGCATTTATCCATAGCAGGGTCTCTTTGCTTTACTTTTTTAACTCAAAACACCATTTTAAATTGTAAAACATAATATTTATGCCACTAAAGAAAATTGTTTATTGATTGACTGAAGACTACATTTCCCAATTTGCCTTCTTCGTGTATAAAATTTTAATTAACTAGAGTATTTTAAATCAGGGGCTTCTGGTTAATCAAATGAAAAAATTACTCAAACAGTCATCATTTATTTACTGATTACCCATGTTATGCCAGGTACTGTTCTTGGTACTGGGGATACAACAGTGAACAAAACAGACAAAATTCTCCATGTGGAGAACTAATTCTAGTGGAGCTTAATTTCTAGTGGAATCCTTTTTTTCCCCATTTTGTAGATAATTTTTCTAAAATATATATTTCATCTTACAAGTACATACATTGTCACAATCTAGTGTGTTTGGTTGGTTGGTTTTGATCACAAAGATTTTTGAGTTGCCTCAAAGCCTTCATTCCTTAGGACTGTTGGCATAAAACAGAAGTTCTACTCTGCATCACTTAGGAAGCATTTTAACAAATACTGATGCTGCCCCCTCCTCCTCATCCTGGTTTAGTTTATTGGCCATGTGCATGAACATCGATATATTTTAATCAGTATGTTTAATAACCTCAAGGGGTTATAATGTGCTGCCAGAGCTGAGTACCACTTGCATAGAAAATTTAAATTACTGGCTTGAAGGTTACAGAGCCCAGTATACAGAGGGTGACAAAAAAGTGTATACACATTTTAAGAAAGGAAAAAATATAGTAAAATTGTAATACTCAATATATACCAATAACAAAAGATGAATACAAGTTATGTTTGACTTCTGCAATTACAAGAGGTGCTCAAAGTGGTTACCATCAGAGACTTCTGATTATGGCGAACTACTGCTTGAGCGACATTAACCAAAATGTCCAGTTATATTGCTGCACAAGTCGTTTCAATTTCTTCCCATAGTACCTCCAGTGTAGCTGGTGGTACATCACATTCATTAAGGCCTTCCATACGTAGACGTCAAGGGGTGTTAAGTCAGGAGAATGAAGGGGAAACTCAACGTTCTCAAACTTCAGAATTGTTTTGCACTCCTCAAACAACAGCCATGCTTCTGTCGTTTCCTTTGACTGTCTTGCCTGTTGCATAGTGCTGCTAGCACTCATTTGCTTGTGGCCATCTTTTGAGTGAATATCATACTACACATTGCTACTGTAATTCAATTAAACTTCAAAAAGTAATACACAGATAACATCACTTAAAATGTGTATGCATTTTTTTGACATCTCTGGTATACTAGAAGATATTTTAAAACCTAATGACATCAACTTGTTTTGTTTTGATTTGTGATTGTAAATTGAGATGTGCAAGAAACAAAAGAGAAATGAGATTGAAGGTTTTCATGATTTAAGCTCTCTCCCCACTTAATTTTACCTCAAATCTAACATTTTATTTACCCACTTACTCAGTTGTTTATAACTTATTACATGTCAGGTGTTAGGGATTCAAAAATGAACAAAGAATGAGTCCTGTCTTCTAGAAATTTATAATCTAGTAGTAGAATTTGCAACCTCTTTTCTATAAAGGGCCGTGTAGTCTCTGTCACAATAATTTAACTCAGCCATAATGAGAAAGTATCATAGACAATACACAAACAAATAGGTGTGCCTGTGTTCCAGTAAACTTGATTTACCAAAACAGGCAATGGTCTGGATTTGGCTGTAGGCTTTTGTTACCAACCTTTGATCTAGTAAAGATAGAGAAAATAAATCAATAATTATTCTAGAGTGGGGTAAGTGATTAAAGCAAGCACAGGTCCCTCAGGAACATGGAGAAGGGCCATCAAATTAGACTAAGGATTACTTGAAATATTCAGGAAAGATTTCTGAAGGAAATTCTGTTCAAGTGAATTATGAAGCATAGGCTGGAGTTTGGTGAAAGTAAAAGGAAGAATGTTCTAAGCAGAGGGACAAAAATGTACAAGTATGAGCATGCAAGCCAACAATGCCTCTTATGTAAACTAAAAGAATTCAGTGGGGCTAGAATGCAGTTGCTTACTTCAGCAGCAGGATGAAGCTAGAGAGATAGGCCCAAACCATATTTTGTTGGGTATTGGCTATGGCTGAAAATCTTGGGGAGGGGGGAACAAATTAAAAAGTCTAAGAGGGAAAAGTCAGTTTCTAGCTGCCAGTTGGAAAGATGGAAATGGAGCAGAGGACCATTACAAAACACCAAATAAAAAATGATGAGTGCGGTAAGGATGATCAGGGTAGGATGGATGTGAGAGCTATTTAGACAACAAAGTCTTCAATTCTTGGTGACTGTGTGTGGGGATAAATAAGTAGATGAGAAATAAATAGATAATTTCTAGATTTCTGGCTTGGGTGACAGGGTGGGATAATTTATGTAGACAGGAGGAGTAAACTTGAGGAAAGGTACAAGGTGATGAATTCAATTAGGACTTTGAATTCAAGATAAATGTATGACACTAAAATGTACCTATTCAGTAGAAAATGGGTTGCTACTGAACTGGAGATGGAAATTTGGGAGTCAACCATGCATGATGATAGGTAAGGCCATAAATTTGGATTAATCACCTATAGAAAGTCTATAAAGTGAAAAAACAGAACAAAGGACAAGGGCTTGGGTAACAAGAATATTTAGGGACAAGAATTCTGAAGGAATAATCATATAGAGTTGGGGAGAAACCAGAAGACAGGGCTGTTACACAGAGTGAAGGAAAGAATTTCAGGAAAAGGCAGCAGTTGGTGTTGAGTGCTGACAAGAAGGAAAGAAATGTATCTTTGCCATTTGATCCTGTCCAAAACATCCACAGAGACATTTGGCCCACGCTGAAAGGTCCTTAATATTTGCTCCCTTCCCAAAACATCCATGGAGACATTTGGTCTATGATTCATTACAAACATTGAACCTTGTTCAAATTGTATGGACATTATTTTTCTTGTAATTCATGAGGAATGTTGGATTTTACATTCATTCTTGTTCTTCTGTATTCTGAAGGTCAGCAAGGTTACTGCTTAGGAAGACCTAAGCCATTGCTTTCAAGTATTTATCAATGTGATTATTGGCTTTCTATTCATTCTGTCTATGAATAGTTTCAGTGATATGGATGTGATTCCATCAGTATCATCGTGAGGTTGGCAGCCACATTTGAATGTGACCACCAAGAACTTGGCTGATAACTTATTCATGGTTCTGTTGACCATCTTCTCATACTTTAGGGACCTTTTGGTATGGACCAAAGGTCTTCATGGACATTTTGGATAGGACCAAATGTCACCTAATCAATTTTTCACACTTTGAATATTTATGGAACTAAAATTAGTTTCTCCTAAGTTACATTTTTGTATGATCGAAATTGAACAGTTAGAGGCAAAGGGAACTTTTTAGATCTTTTTAAGTTCTTTCACTAGCAGCTATTTCTGGGTAAGTACCAGATCCAAAGGTGTCTGTTAGTTGACAATTATGGACAGAGTACCTAACCCAAGTTTGTCCAACCCATGGCCATGAGGTCCAAGATGGCTTTGAATCCAGCCCAACATGAATTCGTAAACTTTCTTAAAACATTATGAGATTTTTTTATGACATTTTTTTTAGCTCATCAGCTATCATTAGTGTATTTTATGTGTGGCCCAAGACAATTCTTCTTCCAATGTGGCCCAAGGAAGCCAAAAGATTGGATACCCTTGATCTAACCTCTTTCTCAATGGTTAATTTTGCACAGCCCTCATTCCAATTGAGTTTGGGATTTAGTATCATTATGGGGAAGAATAATGTTTTTTCTCTGCCTCTGAGCCTGAGAGACCTAAGCCCATCTTTCCCCTTATCTATTCCTAATGTTAGGCTGTGAATTTCCCTGAATGATGATAAATAGCCTTATTGAATTTTCACTTCCTACTCAATTTCTTTATAAGTTGAAGAAAAATAGGCAAGAAACAAAACAGGCTTTTATATACAGAAAGTAGTACCTATGCATTGTGAAACCATGAATTTTTGAGGTAGAAACATTGATCTTCAGTCCTATTTTATTTTACGCCTAGTGATTGGTGTTCTCTAAGAGTTAAACATTACCTGACTTGGCTTCCTCTGCTATGAACGTCAATCTTTCCTTCTTTGCCTCATGGTGGTATCTTCTGAAGATACAATATAGGTATATATGAATGAATATGAAACACATTTTAGAGTAGTTGTAACAATGATGAAAGGAAAATAATTATTTAGAGGAAATTTATCTATTTAGGAGAAATTTAAAGGAAAAGTTATTTATGAAAATTTTATGAAATTAACCAAATTGTTCACTGTGGTTATTGCTGGATAGAGGGATTGCATGTAATTTGTTTTTTTTTTCTTTTTATTTTCTACATTTTCTACAATGAATGAATGTATTTTCCAAAATAATATACAAAAATCTCTGTGTGTGTGTGTGTGTGTGTTAGTTAAGGCAGCTGCCTTCTGTGATGATGTTGCTGCTACTGAAATAATTCCCCATTATACTACCATCATTTTGGACAACTACAGCTCAGTCTTAATTCCTTTGAGAAACATTCTTGGTCTAAGACAGAGGAACTGCCATGCTGCTCTGTCACTGAGGCTACAGGGTTGTCGTTTTTATAGTGTCATTGGTACTTACTGAGCATCCATGTACTGCTTCCTGTGGGAAAATACAAAAAGAGGTATATGTGGGGAAATATCATAGTGGGGACTATCTTTAAAACAGTGATTGTTTTTGACATCTGAGAGTTTATGAATTAGTCCATCGGAACAAATGGGCTGGGTGCTGCACAGATCCTAAGAGAGGTTGATGTATGGCCCATACTGCTTTGCAGGAGCGTGGGGTCAGGTTGGGAAGATAAGATTTGAGTGTGTGACAATAATTTAAGAAGAAAGAGAGAAAATCAAAGTTTAGTACAATAATCCAAAAGTTATCACAAAGCTGTATATAGTCAGTGACTGAATAATGCAGGTGCTAAATGCTATTGGAAGGAAGAGAACACTTGTGGGCCTGAGTGGGCTACAAGGACTGCATAGAGTTGGAATAATTTGAGCAGAAACTGAAAGATACAAGGTATTTTAAGGCCAGTGTTCAGACATCCTAGAATGTTATTTCTGCCACATTCCACTGGGCAAAGGAAGTCACAAGGCCAGGTAGGGGCAGGGAGAGAGTCTCCACCTATTGGTGGAGGCTTGCATTCTGCTTTAGCAGTCGTAATCACCCCTAAGTGTTGGATGGATCCAGCTGACTATCAGACAGGTTATGTTCAGGGAATAGCAAAGACACATTGCAAATGGTATGATCACAAGGGAGTATATATAATCCATTGAGAGCAGTTTTAAACAACCTGGCACAGTGGCTTATTATAAAACTCTGATCTAAGTTCTAAGGCTTAGCTCCCTATATGTAAAGCAGAACTTTTGGAATTTTTTTTCTTTCTTGTAACTTTCGTTTCTCATCATGTTGATAACAAAATGTAATTTATTATTTCATGTGTATTTAACATAGAAAGTAACACATATCTTTCTGGTTTAATATAAAAGTACTGTTAAGTAATGACCCTTAATAATTAAGCTACTCATGTTAGTATTGTCCTTACTTGTGTTGTAGGCCAAAATTTAGGTATCATTAACATGTGAGGTGGTGGGTGGTAGAATGGAAGGGGTAAGAGCTTTGGAATCACACTGATTCGATGTAGTTTTCTGGCACTCCCACAAACTAGCTGTGTGACTCTTTCAGCCTTTTACATCTTAATCTGTAAAATGGGATAATAATACATCCCCTGCAAGATTGTTCATTGTCATTGTAGTTCTTTGTTATTGCTGAAAGAATTTAACTTTCATTTAGTTTTTAGAAACTAGCACTTCTATTTAAAGACTTACTTAAATAGACTATTTAGTAGAGTGCATTGTATTTTGTTTTTGATCTTTTATATCAGTCTTTCAATGGCTTATACTTTTTAAACAAAAAATGCATCATTACACAGTCTCCTCTGAGTTGGCATTTCTAGAACACAAATACTTCCTTTAAGCTGCTGTTTTGTAGCATGGGGCTTCACAAATCTGGACAGAGTTGGGGTTCTCAGCAGCATGTCCCGTATTGGTGAGTGGGCCCCAGGCAGGGAGGAAGGGCCAGCCGCTACAGACAGATTGCTCCACTTAGTGAGGTAGTCAGTTAAGTTCAATAAATATTCTTTTCCCCTGAGCAGTCCATGCTATTTGCTAAAGACTTAATTATGACACTAAGGCATTGTGAAAGATTTATGGGAAATAATTATAAAATAATCATAATGGCCACTATTTATTGAGTACTTAATATGTGCCAGGAACTATGTTAGTGCTTTACATGCATTATATTATCTATCCTCAGAGGAACACTATGAGATAAAATAGGTGCTATTATTATCCTCATTTTCAAAGCCTAAAAAATGATATAGCAATTTATGAAGTTAGTATAGTATGTAAAATACAGATAAGCAAAAATTAGAGTGTAAACACCATATTCCTACCACTCAGAAATTATTAATGTTGGTATCGTTTTATGTGAACTTCCAGAATTTAGAAAACTTCTATATCTTCCACCAAGCCTAATTTTTAAGACTATTATCTAAAAATATAAAAAGGAAATTCCTTTTTGGAATGTAAAATCTGAACATCAATCCTTTCTTTTTGCTTGCATTCCTGCATTAGCAATCCTAACCATCCCTAAATCTTGGAAGGGTCCAGCTGAGTACAAGACAGGTTATGTTCAGGGAAGGGCAAAAAATATAAACATATAAATTCATTTAAAAAAATATTCTGGTGTATCAGTTAGCTTTTGCAAGGGAACAATGACAAAATTTCATTGGCATAAAATTAATAATTTATTCCTGATTACACATCTTGGCATCACCTGGCATGACTCTTCTTAGACTACAGGTCTACAAGTCTACAGATTGGCTGAGGTGGCTCACTGTAGGGCCTAGGATACCAGGTTAATAGCTACCATGGTTTGTTCTTCTCATAATAATGGCAAAAGCGGAAGGAGACAAACCCAACTATATAAGCACATATCTGCTAATCTCCCAGGGGCCAAAGCAAGTTTGATGTCAAGCCTGAAGTTAAGGGATGTGAACGGACACTCCTACCATGAGTGTCCTTGGCCTGAGGATAAGACAAGGTGTGTGTGTGTAATACTAATCCAGGGGATGAAAATTTAGGGCTAATAATTTCATCTAACATATCCACTCCCACTGTATGTTTATTTATTTATCCACCTATACATCTACCTTATGAATAAAAAATATAAATATATACCATAGGCATATATAATATACATACATGTACAGATATATAAATACACACAAGATAAATAAAACATTTAGCTATTTGTAAATTTTCTACAGAAATGGGATGCTATGAGAAGCAGGATAATCAGCTAAGGAAGCTAGTGTAAAGGCCTAGTATACGTTGGAGTAGACTGACCAGATGTACCATTTTAAATGGGACAGAAAACAATGGTATTGTTCAGTTTCTGATGGTACATGTGCTCAGCCTAGTCTCACTGGGCTAAATTCAAGGTGTCAATAGGCTGACCATACTTAACGTTTGAAATGGGCCAGTATCATTGTTTTCTATCCTGTTTAAAACAGTATGTCTGGTCAGCCTATCTTGGATAGTGTTATGTGTATTGAAAAACATAATGAAGAGTAAATGCAAAAGCATTTCCTGGATAGGGGCAACAGAAAATTGATGATAAATTGGACACTGGAGACCAGGGTTGAGGGTGTTAAGGTTTAGATAGAGTGAACAAGAAGATACTAAAAATGTCCACAATTCTGTGAACCTAGGGAACTTGGGGAAATCATAGTAGCATTGACCAAGAGAAAGAATTTGTGAAGGGTGACTGGAAGAGAGGAGTTGGTGTTAGTTTGCATGATTAGGTTTCAGGTATCAGCAAACGTCAAATTGGTCATGTTCTCAAGTTTATTGGACTTGGGTGGTGTGTTGAGACAGGAGCATTAATTAACTTTGTTAGTGAACATGGACTAGTTTCTTTCGTTTGTTTGTTTGTTTGTTTGTTTGTTTGTTTGTTTTGGCGGGGACAGGGAATGGGTTCTGGGTGCCCTGTATAGATAAAGCAGGAGTGGTAACTTTTGATAAAAAAAGAGAGAGAAGGAGGATGGGAGTAAGGAAGGAAGGGAGGGAGGGAGGGGAGGGAGGAAGGGTCTTTTATTTTTAATTGTAATATTTATTGGGGTGACATTGGTTAGTAAAAATTACACAGGTTCCAGGTGTACAATTCTAGAATCATCGTCTATGTGTTGTATTATGTATTCATCACCCAGAGTCAGTTCTCTTTCCCTCACTGACTAATTTCTAATACCTCTTCCAGCTCTCAAATTCATAACACTTTGACTGGTTGAGACTTAGAGTTGGAGCAATCTGAACAAAATGTTCTCCCAAGAAATTTAGAGCGGGAGGAAAAAACCAAGATTTATATGTCAAGGGTCAAATGATGTCTTCCAGATATTAATACACGTTCTTGGCAAGGATTGTGTCGTTGCTCTTGTTGTTCCTTTTTTATTCTTTTCATTTTATTTTTATTTGAGAAGCTGTCAACTGGAGATTCTTCTTTAGTCTAGCCACAGACTTTGTTAGTCCCTCTTGTCTTAGATCCACCCACTTCACACATTAACATTATGGGCCAGTCTTGCAAGACATTTGACTCCTGTTCTAAGTCTTACTAGTATTGCTGATGGAACGTGGAAAAAATTCTAAGAAAATCAGGAAAAACCAGAGGTTGGTGAGCACTGAGTCATGAAATAACATTTAAGATTAAATAACATTTTAAGGAGACCCTAAAATCAGCTTATTGTTTCAGAAAGCTGAAAACCGAGCTGGTTAAAATCTTTGTTGATCTTTTACAACCTGATTACATTTTAAACTCTGCCAAGAGTAGAAACAATGTCTTTTCTATGTTCTGAAACTTTATCTTACAATGAGATTACAGTGCTACACTCTTCAGGTGCTCCATCAATTTCAAAAGAAAGAAAAAGAGGGAAGGGCATGGAGACAAGAAGAAAAAAGAGAACAAAGGATTTAAACTTGCCTTGCTCTTCCAAATAATAAAGTTTTTGTCTAGAATATCCCAGATGAAACAGATATTTTTCATACCACTTTTCTAAAAGCAATGAGAAAGTTGAAAGTAGGTTTATTAGGTGTGTATATATTCAAGAAATACCTTCCCCCGCCCCCCCCCCCCAATTAACCACTTTCCCTAGCTCAGATGTCTCTCATAACAAGTTTTTTTTTGTTTACTTCCTTCTGTAGAAATGACTTGTTGATGGTTTGTCGTCAATTGAACATGGAAGAGTCAGTGGCTGAGATCATGAACCAACTGGGCGCAGATGAAAATGGCAAGATTTCCTTTCAGGATTTTACAAGGTGTCGCATGCAGCTGGTTCGAGAAATTAGGAAGGAGGAAGTAGGCCTTTTTGAGAAATCAGACAACTCCTGTAAAAAGAAGAAGCTGAGTGACAGAATTGCTTCCTGGCCCACGAGCAGTGACAACAGTTTTGGTAGGTACAGCCAGGTGACTGTGTGATAGGGCTCTACTAGCTCTGCTTCCATGACCTCTGATAATGAGAGTGGCCTGCCAGCCTGTTGCCAGCTTGTCCCTGGGCTGTCTTCTTGGCCACACTTCCCTGGGTGAGTGCTCACTGTTTTCCCTGTTCTTTCTTATAGCTTCACAGTTCTTAGTTTACTACTTTCTTTATTTTAGTTCTTCCATTTTCCAAGCATAATAATGCATTCTAAAAGCTACTGGAAGCGGGGTTCCCGGTTCCCTGGTGGTGTAGTGGCTAGGCTTCGGTGCTCTCACTGCCGTGGCCTGAGATCAATCCCCGCTCAGGAAACCACCCCCGCCCCCCCAAAAAAAGAAAAGAAAAGAAAACTAAAAGCTACTGGAGAGGAAGGGCAAATTGAATAAGAAAGTTGGAAATGCATCAGCAGCCTCAGAAACCAATTGGAAACATCCTCAAATCTTAGTGCAGTGCTGTGCCATGAGATTTTTACAAACCATTTCTTTTTTGTTTGATTTTTTTAAGTTTTCTAAAGAGTTCTGTTCATAAATATTATTGTTTCCTACTAATGCAAGATAAACAATTGGAAAGAAAGCCCTTTAAAATGTTGATGGTAACTGAAGCTGGGTGATGGGACCATGGGTTTATTCTACACATTTTTGAGCACTCAAATATAAACATTTTTAGTGCATTTGCAATTTTTCATAATAAAACATTTAAAAGAAAAAAATGCATCTGAAAGGATAGCCTGAACAAAAGGACAGAGGAGAGTATCTGAATTTTCCACCTATATTTTAGGGAATTTGTTTTCCTTGAAAATGTCTCCTAAATTTCTCTGCTAGGTAGATCTAGTGGCAAGAAGGTCCATGTTAATTGTTCATCGTACTGGTATAGTAATTAGTATGGGTAATTACATAGTGCCCCACCACACACACACGCACACACACACACACACACACACACACACACACGCGCGCGCCATCCAGAACCATGTTGCTATGTTCCTGGCAGTGGAATAATTTAGCACATTATTATTGAGTAATTAAAATAATAAAAATGTCCTCATATTCCCTATGCCTTCCTCTCTTAATGGATTCCATTTTAGCTTCAAATCAGATGTCTGGTAATGCAAGTGCTCTTAGCATAATATGTAGAAACATTTAATTTTTCAAGTAACCCTTTTTCTGGTTATTAAAGTAGTACGTGTTCATTAGAGCAAAATAAGGAAAAAAGGCAAGGAAAAGAAAATAAATTCTCACCAACCAGAAATAATAACTACCACTTATATTTCTCCCCCTTTCTCTTTTTCATGTGTGTATATGTGTGATTAATTTGTTTTTCACTAATTTTTTTCTATATAGTTTGTATCCCACAATTTTTCCTTTGCATTTTTCTCATGCTTTATAATAACATTTGAAAATATGATTTGTAATCGTTGCATGACATAAATTACACACTCAGTAATAGTTATAAATGAAAAAGTAAGTGGAATTCTTTCTGCTAAGCTGTAGGTTTCAATGTTTCTGCCAATAACATGGACTTGTTATGTAAATAGATAAACACATGTGTATGTATGCACACATGCACATATTTCAAAGGTTAAGTAAATTGGATACCATATTGCCATTAAAATAATATATAAATGTGTATCAAATGTGTATATAGAAGGGATCCTTTGTGGAAGAAACTATACTAACTGTCTAAAATTACATTTTAATGTGTTGTATATGTTTATAAATATTCTAAAAGGAACAGGTTTGATAGAATCACTGCCCATACCTAATTAATTTGATCATCTCATAAGGTTTTCCCAACTAGAGAAAGAATTGAAAATAATTCTCTTTCATCTTTTTTATAACCTTATACCCTTGGAGGTCACTGCAAGAAAGTGAGCCATAAAGCACGTCATGAACTGAGGAAGTAGCTGCCAATGTGAAACCTTTCACCAGTTTTTCCTGGTGGTTAAGGCTTCAGAGTCAGATTATTTGAGTGTACATCCTGGTTCTGTCACTTATTGCCTAAATGACACTAGACAAATTACTTGATCTCTCTGTATCTCAGTTTCCTCAGTAAGTGTAACGTGAGAACAATTATTGTTATTTAGAGAAATACAGAAGCAAATGCACATATGTAAAACACATAAAACAATACCTGGCACAAATAAGCATTAAATATAAGTAAAGTTGATATTGTTATTATTACCACCCACTTTTATTTCCTGGAGATTGTCAAAATTACAACTCAGGTTGGAAAACAACCTCCTATGCCGTCTAACGTGAATCAAACATATTTAACAATCTACAATAATTAAACAAAGATTTAGGTATTCAATTAGTCCCTCTTGTACATCATTAATCTTTCCTTCTGACTCTATACAGACAAATGTTAGGATCTCCTACCTTGGGCTGGGAAGTCGGGGAAGCCTTCTCTTGACTTCATGTCTCTTTTGACTACTGCCCCACTCCTCTGCTCCTCTTCACAGCAAAACTTTTTTTCACAGCTAAACTTGGTCTACAGTGAATGTTTATCAGTCCTTACCTCTCATTCCTCCTTCAGTCCACTCCATCTTCAGTCATCGCCCCTTCACTGAACCTGCCTTATTGCCTCCATGTTGACAAACCCAGTGGTTCCTCTTCTGTCCCCATCTGGATCTTTGGCATTTGACTCAGCTGACTACTCCCTCACTGCAGTTTATTCTCTTGGACTTCTCAACACCACATTCTCTTGGGTTTCCATTTTGGTTTCCCTTTCTCGTTCTCTCTCTCTCTCTCTTTTACTTCTCTTCCTTCTTCTGTACTACTTCCAACTTTTGAGGCACCTTGAGGTTCAGGTTCAAGGGATGGTCATAAATATTATATGAAGAAAGAATTCCTTTGTCAAATACCTTTGAAAACTTTGGGTTAAACTGTAATAGATTAATAGTTTTCTTTACTGTGAAACATCTCAGAGGCTTTAATATGCAAATGCTTTTTATGAATCTCCAGGAGAAGAATAAAGTATATAGCACTTCCCACATTTAATTGACCATAAACTTTTATTTACAAATTTTCTCTTTGGCTTTACCTTCTCTGTTTAGATATGCTTTGGGGGAAAATTAAGATATCTGAATAACTAAGTCATAATAGATTTTTATATATGTTTGAAGTCATCTTAGAAATAATATTTTAAAATTTTTATGTCTTTCAGGTACTAGCTATAAAAAATTTAATAGTTATAGCAATAACAATAAAAATGGTTAAAATTACTAATATTTACTATGCACAAGGTGATTTGCTAAGTACTTTATTTGTATTATATGCTAGAAAGATAAATCCCAGGTTATCACAGAGTTGCCATGGAACTTAGACTGCATTCCTGATTATTCTGAGTTTCACTTATATTTGAAGAAAGAGTACTGATACCTGCATTATAATTGGAAAGACTTAGTGAAGTATCATTTGTGAAGTTCCTACAGAGTGCCTATTCACATTAGGTTTTCAATAAATAATAGTGTTATTATAATTCTCTAATCCTTGCAACTACCTTCCAAGTTTAGAATACAATCCTCCTTGTATAAAGGAGGACAGTGAGACACAGAGAAGTTAAGTCACTTGTTCTAAGCCACAGAGCTACTAAGGGGTTGAGAACCCTAAGAAGTTGCTTATTGAAATAGATGTTCTTTGAGTACCCTGCAACTTTTACTTAGAAAGACTGTCTTGATGACCAAGATGCAAAGTTAAAAGAACAGTGCCATACAGAGGCCACTCTCAGAAACTGCAGACACATAATCCCTGGAGTCTTGAGGAAAGATCTGAGGACTATACCCATTAGATTAAGCCCATTTCTTTGGCACCAAAGTGACAGTATACATTATACCAAAATAGTTATGAGGTTTGGTGTATGCTACCTAATTTCCCATTGAAAAATAAAAAATCTAGATTCAATATAATTATTTGTAATTTTCATTTTTCAAGTTTGTGATTAAAATTTTTTAATTTAAAATTTCAATTTAGAAATTTGTCAAATTTAAAAAAATTTTTTTGTGATTAGGAAAAACTATAGCGTTTTTAAAAATTCCTAGCACTAGGTATGTAGAGTATATGTTAGCATTTCCAACAGAGCCTTTATTAAAACATGGCCTTTTAAATAGTTTTTTACTTTAACCAAGCTATGATCTTTACATGTTTTCTACATCTTTGTGTCAGATGTATGAATTATGTGAAAAAGGTAGTACATCAGAGTGATGACCATTAAAAAAACCAAAAAAACAAAAAATGCTGTGTTGCCCAAGGAGAAGCGGTATACATCTTCAGGCTTGCCTAATGAGGTGTTACAAAGTCCGTACTTTTCGGATCTTTGGGGACACATGTGTGTTTCTTCCTTTGGTCAGGTCCCAGAGAGCAAAGAACTTATTTGAATCAAATCCCCATGGTTTTAAAACATTGTTTAAGACAGCAGACATTAAAACTTGCCAATTAATACAGCTTAGTTTTATTTATGCTAAGATTAGAAGAGGGGGCACAGTTTCAAATAACCTGTATCTTCAAAGACGCTTTATAGACCTTTCCTTGAGATATATTCCCACCTGATGTGTCAGCCTTCATTACTGCTCTGATAATGCCCCCATGGTCCAGAAGGAACATAAAAAGTACTAAAGTTTCTCAGAGAAACTAACAGCTCGAGCTTTTCTTAACAGGAACTCAAAGCAAAAAGTTAGATCAAAGAATATGGTTTGGACAGGAAGGACTCCAAACCCCCCAAGCCTGAGGGAGGACATGTAAGGAGATATCCTGATTTCTTGGCAGATTTAAAGAAACAAATAGGCAGCCTCCTGAGTTTTGGTTTAGTATCTTGCTTTAAAAAAAAAAAATTAAAACCACAATTATTTAATGGATACAACATCAATCTAGTCCTGACATATCCCAGTTTTCCAAAATGAATGTTACTCTTAAATATTGTTGGGTTTAGTTTTCTGCATGTAAATATTTTTCTAATCCCTTCAAACAGGTTAAATTAAGTGAGACAGAGTGCATTTTCCAGTCCAATTGGGTTGGCCCTAGTAGGTAAGGTTCTGGTTGGTGAAGAAGAAAAGCAAAAGTGTCTTAATCCCCTATGGGCCCTGGGTGAGCAATTAATAGCAGAGTGTTTTAAATAAAGTCATCATGAGAGTGATTCATTGTTTAAAACTACTGTCTAGCTAGCATACATCCAGACTAAGTCTCAATAGATTTTAGCCCCGATTGAAGGTTTCAGGAAGTTTGACTTTTGTTGTGGTTGTTTTACATACATACTCTTAAGTCCTGTGTCATAGGGTGAACAGTATGTTTATTTTATTTATTTTACTACTTGGGAGTTAGAATCGGCTTCTAAAATCTTTAAGTACAACCACTTCTCACTAACGACCTACCTGTTAAGGAGCGCTGGGACTTAAGAACTAGTTCACCGGCTCAGGGAAACCCCTTTCTCAGTCTGAGTGAGTCTTAGGAATCTCCTTTCTCAGTCTTTGTCTCCTTCCAGCAGTTGGTTAGTATTCAATATAGAAAGCATTTACAGTCAGGCAAGACTACATACTTCATTTATAGGTGTGGTGTCTCATGATATCTGTTGAAAAATACCTACCCTTCGGTACCACCACACACCACAACACAGCCACCCTTAAGCTCCTCACTTATCAACCAGTTCGCCTAATGACCTAGTCATAGGAAGAGAGCTCAGGTGTTAAGTGAGGAGTGCCTATAATAGGTACTGTTTTGCATTTAATAGCATACTGAGAACACTGTATGCCATCTGTAGATTAACTTTAAATTTAGTTTGGGTAGACTTGGTCAATTCTTTGATTCACTTAGTCCACTTGTATCTCTTTATTAATTATTGCCCTTCCTGTCCTTGAGCAGTCCCTAATCCCATTGATTTGTCTGTTCTTACTTCTCAGATTGGCACTACCATTGTCCAGGTCTGGGTCCTCCTCTCCATCCTCCAAATTATTGCAGTTTCTTCCTAACTTCTTTCTGACTGATTTCAATTGATGCTGCTATGACTTCTAATATTTTTTAATATATATTCTTGGTAAAATGAACTTATTCTCTTCTGTCTACGTAATAGACTCTACTGTATCACTTCTGAACTCTTGCATGTCAAAACTTCTTCCCAACTAGTGGGCTCATCCTATCTTATTTCATATTATTCTTCATACTGTTCCTCATTACATCCCCACAAGGACCTTTAGCTTCAATAATACTGGCCTTCTTATTGATATATGAGGGCTGTCTGTAAAAAAATGCAGCCATAATTGCCTCTATTTTTCAGAATACATGGCTGGATTTTTTCCAGAGAGCTGTCATATACTCCTCAAGCCTACTTCTTGAGTTTTGTTCCCATGTACTACATTGGTTAGAGCTTTTTAGTGACAAATGATAAATGCCCAATAATAATACTATGAAGAAAGATAGAGGGGGTTCCCTGGTGGTGTAGTGGCTAGACTTCGGCGCTGTCAACACCACAACCTGGGTTCGATTCCCAGGCAGAGCTACCTATGCTCCCACAAAAAGATAGAGAGAGAGAGAGGGGAAGAGGTAGGGAGAAAGGGAGAGGGGTAGTGGGGAGAGAGAGAATATGAATGTGAAATATTGAAGAGGTCTAGGCAGTTAGATCTAGCACAGATAGATCCAGAGGCTCAAATGCTACCAATCTTCTTCCTTCCATGTGTCAGCCCTTTCCTTCAGAGTTGACTTTATTCTTGGCCTCCAGCAGCCCCAGGTTTATACCCATTTTGTTAAATCCCCACAAGAGAAAAGAGTGATTTTTTCTTTTCACAGCAGCTCCACAAAAGTCCTAGAAATTTGTCTTACTAGATCTATCCCTGAAGAAGTTCCTCTGGCCAGAAAAACACAGTGGTCTGATTGGTCAGCACTGGATCACACATTCAGCCTGTAAGACTGGGGTAGTGTTGTCTCTTTTTCATCATATAGAATGAGAGTTTAAGAAAGGAGGCAGGGAATCAAGGTATTGTCACTGCAAGGGCGAATAGATGTTAGACAGGCAAAAAGCACAGGTGCCCACCACATCGTCCTATAATACAAATTTTGCCTGCTTTTTTTTCTTTGTGTATATACTCTTGTAATCCTTAAAAGCCTTTAATAATGCTACATTAATCTGAGATATACACATATACATTAGCAACAAGGAGATTGATGTGCAAGTATGTCTTGTCACACAACCAAATTGTAATTTTTTTAAATTAATTTTATGTTTTTAATATGTTTTTATTATATGCTGTGCACATACTTATCATTATAATTATGAACCATCTTGTATTACAGTTATCCATTGGTGTAACTGTCTCCTCTACTAGATTATATATCTTAAGCAAATAGCACAGAGGCTTGCACATTGCAAGCACTAGATGAATGTTTGATCAATAAATGAATGCATTAATGAGCAAAACATTTTGGTACCCATAGTACCTAGTATAGTAACTATTTGTTGATTTGTTGTCAATCTTCAAAGCATGGGCCTCATTCTTTAAGGTACAGCTATTCCTTTGAAATAAGACATGTGTATTTGGATCTGGGCAATTTTTTTAAAAGATGAGAACAAATAATGAGTTATACATCAATCTTATCGAGATTAATTGTTTTTTTTCAAATTTATTCTTATCCTGAGGTTTTATAGGCTCAAGCTGGATATAGTAAAAGTGCCAGAATGTTGAGTTTATTTTAGTTAGTATTTAGTAGGTGACTTCACTATGATACTTGCTGCTAAATTGATAAAACAAGTATAAGGCATGGTGTATTTGATTCAAAATTATGGCCACATTATTTTTCAGCTCTTCCTATCAAGAGGTGAATTCTTTTCCCCTTGAATCTAGGGTGGCCTTATAATTATTTTGACCAACAGATTAAAGAAAGTGCAGAATTGTGTAAATTTTGAAGCCTAGACTTCAAAATGCTTTGCAGCTATCTTCTTCACCTGTTGGAACATTCTTACCACCATGAAAGGAAGTCTAGGCTAAGTTAACAAATGATGAGAAATCCCACAGAGAGGCCCAGACGACAGCCAGCATCATGGCTTCAGAAACATGAGTGTGCACATCTTAGTCCCTCTGGCTCCAATTGAGCTACCAGATGACTGCAAGTCACATTAATGATCCTAGATGAGATAAGACAGAGAACTGCTCAGGAAAGCCCAGCCCAAACTGTTGACTCCAGAATTATAAAAGCAATAAATTGTTGTCTTTGTTTTTGTTTTGTTTTGTTTTGTTTTGTTTTGTTTTGTTTTGTTGGAGGACAGGAGAAGAAAGTATTTTATTACCAAAAGGTCAAGTAAAGGAAGCTTCAAGACTGATGCACTCTGATAAGACACTAGACACAGAAGCCTACTGTCACATTAACTAGGTCTACACATGAAATGTTGAGTCACTCAGACATACAAAGAAGGATGCTAGTTCCCAGCACATCTGAAATTCTCGTAGAAACTGTGAATGTTTGGACCATTCATCATTGTGATAAATTGTTGTTGTTTTAAGTTACTAAGTTTTGTGATAGCTTGTGCAACAGTAGATAAGTGATATACATAGGGAATTACCCTTAAGTTTGTGAAATTACTATGAATATGAATCAAGACAAAAAACCTAAAGATATCTATAGGTTCAATTAAATCCCTATCAAAATTCCAATGGCATTTTTTACAGAAATATAAAAACCAATTCTGAAATTTGTATGGAATGACAGAAGACCCCAAATAGCCAAAGCAGTCCTGAGAAAACAGAACAAAGCTGAAACATCACATTTCCTGATTTCAAGCTATATTATAAAGCTATAGTAGTCAACACAGTATGGTATTGGCATAAAAACAGACACATAGACCAGTGGATCATAATGGAAAGCCTAGAAATAAACCCACACATTACAGTCAACTAATATTTGACCAAAGAGTCAAGAATACTCAATGGGGAAAGGATAGTATCTTCAATAAATAGTTCTGGGAAAACCGTATGTTCACAAGCAACAGAATGAAATTAGACCCCCTCCCCCATCATTATTATCACTCACAAAAAATAATTTGATATGGATTAAAGACTTAAATGTAAGATCTGAAATGTAAAACTACTAAAAAAAAAAAAAGCAGAAGAGAAAGTTTCTTGCCATTGATCTTGGCAACAAATTTTTGGATGTCACACCAAAAGCACATGCAACAAAAGCAAAAATAAATAAATGGACTACATCAAACTGGAAAGCTTCTGCACAGCAAAAGAAACAATCAGAAAAATGAAAAGGCAACCTATGGAATGGAAGAAAATATTTGCAATCATTTATCTGATTAGGGGTTAATATTCCAAAATGCATAAGGAACTCATACAACTCAATAGCAAAAAAAAAAACCCACAAAAACAATTGATTAAAAAATGGACAGAGGACTAGAATAGACATTTTTTTCCCCAAAGAAGACATTCAAATGGTTAATAGGTACAAGAGAAGATATTCAACATCACTAATCCTCAGGGAAATGCAAATCAAAACCACAATGAAATAGCACCTCACCCCTGTTAAAATGAATATCATCAAAAAGACAAGAAATAAGTATTGGCGAGGATCTGGAAAAAGGGAACACTTGTGCACTGTTGGTGGGATTGCAAATTGGTACAGCCACTCACTGTGAAAAACACTCTGGGGTTCCCTCAAAAATTAAAAATACAATTACCATATGATCCAGAAATCCTACACTGAGTATATATCTGAGGAAAATTACTATCTCAAAGAGGTGTCAGCACTCCTGTGTTCATTGCAGCATTGTTCACAATAGCCAAAACATGGAAATAACCTAAGTGTCCATTAATAGATGAATAGATAAAGAAGATACGGTGTATAGATACAAATGTAATATTATTCAGCCACGAGAAAGAAGGAATCTTGCATTTGCAGCAACATGAGTGGATCTGATGGCATTTGCTAAGTGAAATAAGTCAGACAAAGAAAAATAGATACTCGGTGTTCTCTCTTATGCAGTGTGATTTAAAAAAAAACAAACCACGGTGACAGTGAATGCTGCTGCCGAGTGCCATCCAGTGGAAAGGCAGGGATCTTTGGTACAAGGAGTGGCATGTTGAACCTTAATAACAGTGTGTGACAAGTTTCAGCTTGTTCGGTGCAGTCAGTCGGTTGTGAGCTACGGTTGAGAAAAGGTGTGTTTTAAAGTGTGCCATAAAAAAAAAAATAAAAAAATAAAGTGTGCCATAAATCATGGATCACAAACATCACATAACATAAATTTCTGGCAAATAAAAACAAAAACAAGTGTGTCCTCATCCAGCTTATTCACCAGATCTGGCAACTTCTGACTCTTCCCCTAAGTCAAAATGACCGTGAAAGGGAAATGTTTTGAATTGATTCAGGACGTTGAGGGAACCACAACCGCACAACTGAAAACACGAAAGAGAACTTCTAGAACTGCTTCAGAAAGTGGCAAGAACGATGAGATAAGAATGTTCAAAGCAAGGGGGAGTATTTTGAGGGGGATTAATGGCAATGTGTCTTCTACTGTAATAATTTTTTTATTTAAACATTTCACTATATTTTCTTATCACACCTTGTATATGCGGAACCTAAAAAAGCCAAACTTTAAACAAGTGGAATAGAATGGTGGTTGCCAGGGCTGGGTGTAGGGGAAACATGGAGAGGTTGGTCAAAGGGTACAAACTTCAGCTGTAGGATGAGTAAGTTATGGGGATCTAATGTACCACATGATGACTTGGTGATTACAATTAACTATACTGTATTAAGTATTTGAAAGTTTCTCAGAGAGTGTATCTTAAACATTATCACCACATATACACACAGAAGTGATTATACAGGGATGGAGGAGTTAACTAGCTTTATTGTGATAATCATTTCGCAATATATACATGTATCAAATCATCACTTTGCACACCTTTAACTTACATATTTTGTGTGTTAGTAATATCTCAATAAAGCTGGAAAAAAGACAAGAGATAGGAATGAAACTAGAACAGGATTGCAGATGATCAAGTGAAAAATAGGGGGGGCGAACATGAGGTGCTAAAGAAGATGAGAAAGAAAAATTGTTGGACAGAGGACTAGAGAATACTCTTGGAAAAAATTAAAGCCAAGCTGGTCTTGGAGAACTGGAAAGAATCGAAAGGATGAAGAGATAAGAGGTAATGAGTTAAAGAAGAGTTCATTAGAAAATATTTTACCTATAATTAAATTAAAGTATTTTACCTATAATTTCTTTAAATTAAATGTCCCTGTGCCTCACACTGAGTTATGTGAACATTTGGGGAGAAAGGAAAAGTGTTCAGGGGGTACAGGAGTTACTAAAAGCCCCAAAAGAAACATGGTGCATCTTTTCTAAAGCATCAATTTAATTGGTTATTTGAAGGAAAAATTGTATAATTTAGTAAATTTTTTAATTGTATTAAAACAAATGCTGATATATGTGGAGTATGATTCAAAATTCAAATGAATTTTCAAAGAAATCTTCGGCTTGGAGGTAATTCAGTCTATCCTTCAGACATCTTGGGCTGTCCTCTGCCTCGGGGGTTCTTTGGTAGAAAATACTAGGAAGCACTGTGTTAATGGATCTCCTTACAAGGATGAATCTGGGAGCTTCTTTCTTTTCTACTTTGTCTTCTTGGGCTGTTTAGGGCTCTTGACATCTGAATTGACAATCACTCTGGTTCCAGATAGTAACTTATGGAGCCCATCAGGTTCAAGGACTAAAGAGGATCTAAGGCTGCCCAAACTGTTCAGATCACTACAAAGATATTTTATAGGATGGCTATTACAATGGCTTTGATATTAAAAAAAATGAATAGACGTCCCAACTCAGCATGTATAGGGAAGCAGTCCTGCAGTGAAAGTGTACTGTACAGTCTTGATTATTCAGTGGCAGGTTTTATGTGGTAAATCTTGCTTTCAAATTATGAGCATAAAGGATAGAAACATGATAATGTCCTTAATATATCTCACAGATTAACTAACAAATCAGCAGCATCTGTTAAAATAAAACATTTTCTTTTTTTTTTCTAACTGAGGGAGAATATGAAGCACTAATATAGAGAACAAATCTGTTTAAGGTTAGCCCGAGAAATTGTGTCATTTGCCGTGAAGAGGCCAAAATACCTTCTGAACAAGTGAGTGGGATAGGATATTATAAATCACCTCCCCACCCCCTGGCCCAACTAAGTTATGTCCTCATTGGTTATTTGAGGTGTCGTGGGGTCTCAAATCACTAAACCCATATATTAAAATGTAAGCACAAACAACTAACAAAACCAAAGATAACAAGGCACTTTGACGTCATCTGACCGTGAGAATAATCAAGAGTGAGATGTATGTCATTTATCAATCAGAATGAAACTGTTTCTGTATTGGATATATTTGAACTGAAGTTCTTTGTCTTTATTTGGCTTTTCTTAGTCTGAACTTGAAATTCTGCACTTCAGATGTCAGATTCTATTTGTGATACATTGGCTGTCATTCTGCAGTCACTGCAAACAGAAGGAAAAACTAAAGGATAGTGTAAAAAGAAAAAAATAGGGTGTATTTCTTTTTTAAACTTCTAAGCAAGCATGTATAAGATCACTGGATTCTCAGATATTTATGGAGATATTAAAAATTTTAGGTTTCTTATGAAGATTTGTACCTCATGTGCTGTTCTGTGGTGGTCTAAATTCTTACAAAATGATATCACAAGTAATGCAAACTGGTTGTCTTCCTGATTTTATCTTTCATTGGTGTTTCAGGCTATTTGGTGCTGCTCCTTTTGCATGTATTATTTTAGCCCATTTCCCTGTGGCATTAATCACTTTGTTTTAGTCATCATAAAACAAAAAGTTTGTGGGAATCCAGGTGTGCTTATCTCAGGTGATAATCCTGGCATGAAGGGTGCCAGTGATTACCTGTGTTGATTGTATCTTTTGAACCATATATAACACAAGATTGTTCATCTGTTTTCTCTCCTGCATGATTTAACTGAAGCAATTCATTACGTGTCACTGTTTTTATGAGATGTTGAAACCATTCCAATGTCAGTGGCAGTGATACAAGTTGGCATGATTTTAGGTATTTTTCATGGAATAAAAATGATTACTTGGCTGAGATAAAGATTCAGTCTGCTCACAGAAAGTGTTTATTTTGGCCAGACTATTTCATTGTCCATTGTTCAGTCTAGAGAATCTGTCACTCAACATTATAATCACAAAAAGCTAAGGAAGGCTTATTTTGCTTCCTTGTTATCTCTTGTAAGACTGCTGCAAGTTCATTGGAGAATATAAATGAAAGGGCATTATAATAATAAATGATAGTTTAAGTCAGTTAAATTTTTATGGTTGTTTTGGAAGGATTTCATATGGTTTCCAGTTGATTCATTTAAGTTTGCTATCTACAAGAAAAACATTTTTGCTTCTAGTTGAAGCAGATTAATATGTTACCTAGCATATTTACTGGGTTCTCATTTTTATGGATGCATATTAGTCAATCCTAGATAATTTTTTAAATTACCATGTTAGGTTTCTCTCTTGATCTTTATAGTGTTTTCATTGATTTGTCTGACTTAAGATTTAGAGTTCTTTGATAAAATTTTGCCCTTGAATTACAACATTACAGTTCAGAGGGTCTGTTAAATGTCATCTAGTTTCACCCTCTATGTAGTATAAATGAGGGAGGGAATGGAGACCTGGAGGGTTACAGAATTAGTTGGTGATGACTGGAACTCTCCTGGCTTGTGGTTTCATTACTTTTTTTTTTTTTTTACTAATTCACACTGCTATGTTTCTAATTCTTTTTCTTTTACTATGTTAACAAAAACTTAGAATTCTAATCTCTAAAATGGTTAGGTTTTGTTGTTAGGAATTTCTTTGCAGAGATTTGGGTTTGAAAATGCTACCCTGGACCCGCAAAGAGTAAATTTGTTTCCAATCTCACCTATTTCAGTTGCTGTAATACCACAACCAAGGCACTCAAAAGGCTTATAATATTCTAGCACTTTACACTTTACCCTTTTCTTCTTACCTAGGTTATATCATCCTGCAAAGGCTTTTTCACATAATGTATGTCATTTGGATACCAGTAATATTTTCACCTCATGGTGTATATGCCACCACAGTATTTAGTTAGATGTTATCCATCTCCAAACTTGTCACTGGATGGTAGTGGTTCTTGGTCAAAAGCTCTCCTTATAACAAAAGCACCCCATGGTAAGTGTATAACTTCTGTAACTATTGGGACTATAGCACAATATACAAGGACTCTCCAGAGGTATCTTGTTATATTGACAATGGCTGGATTTTTTTTGGACAGCCTTTGCATACTTAGGTCTACAAAGCCACAGCCCGAAGATGGGGGGGTATCCTCTGAAGAGAAGATGATCACTGATGGTACTCCCAATTCAGCACATGGGGAAGACTAGCTCCTCAGATACAGAATACAGTTCAGAATGTTTACACATGCTTACTGAGGGCAGGTAGACAACATAAATAAGTTGACCAGACACATGTTCATTTGCAAAGGGGCAGCCAGTGCACAACTACAGCCAAATGTCATAGTGCGGGAATAGGGGCCACTTGTTTCCAGACCTAGTGTATTTGTGTGTGTTTGTGTGTGTGTGTGTGTGTGTGTGAATGCCAGAAAATGCTTTTGCTTTTATTAAATATAATCTCTCCAAATGTTTAATGCTGGTGACTAAATTTTTAAAAAATGATTTTTAACTAGCAAAATATATCTGTGGACCAGATTTAGTGCATAGCCCACCAGTCTGCAGCTTCTGCCAGAAGAAAGATCATAAATCAGCAGAGTAAGAAATGGCTTCTTTCTGAGCCTTCACATCTTTCTTTTGAAATAAGAGGCATCAAGACTGTCTAGTCTTATGCTCTTGAATGCTGGGAACTAAGATAATACCCATAATATAGGGCTGGACTAGGAATTAGGATGGGACAGGGCTAGTACCCACTAACAGTAAGTCACATCAGATGTACTTGATTATCTAATTTTATGCCATTTCTATGTTAATTTCTTGTTAGACATTTATAAAATCTTTTATGAATGCTGCCACTTGGCTCTGTTTGGGGTATTAAGGAAGAACAGTTGTCCATTTGGGAGCTACAATGTCAATGGGGAAACAGCTCTGCCTCTTCATGGCCTGGGAATAGTAGTGGGGATAATTAAAGGGAAATCCTGAAGGGGAAGGGGAATTGTGGAGGGTAATGGTTGGAATTATGAGATTCTGTTAATCTGTTGTGAAGATTCTCCCTCCATTACCAGCCTTGTAGAATAAGATGTGGTTTTTTGTTTGTTTTGTTTTTTTAAGGAAGTTGTCTATTGTTTTACACCTTTCTGCCGATTTGTTTTGATGTTGACTAAATTATACACTTAGAGTTTATGCCTTTGGTTTATCTTCAAGAAATGCTTTCATTCTCATTTTTTAAAAGCCAAATACCAGAGATCATATTTAGCCTTATCAGTGATTCATGCTGTCTACTAATAAAATGATCAATTTTTTTACTTGAATTGTGCAAAGAGAATAAACATAAGTACAAACATGTCCCCTCAAATCAATCAATGAATCCAAAGATGAAAATAAAAGATGTAGCCTAAAACAATAGTGGGCATGAAATGATTAATACAGAAATCCCTGTGAAGAGCTACCACTAGAAAGGTGTTTAATGATGTCCTCAGGACCGACAATGGTAATGCCCAGGCAGGGATTATTTTCAACGTAGCATTTCAAGAAGAAAAAGACACATTTTCACCAAGAGATAAGTATAACTTCCTAGTAATTGACACAATTCAGTAATAAAACAAAACTTCTGTCTAAACCACTATACTAGATCACCTTTTATGTAGTAAATATAGTAACTGAGACTATTTCCTAAATCCCTTTAGTAAAGTCATTCATTCATTCATTCATTATCCATTCATCAATCCATGTAGCTAATATATACCTAATACAGTCATTGTACTAGAATTTGAGGGTAGAGCCATGAGCAGGACAGACAGGATATTCTATAATTGTTTTGAGGATATATTTCAAGTTTTCTAAGGTTCTTATTTTTTTTTCCAGGCAAAGGTAAAGGTATTAATAAACTTTTGATTTAGATAAATTAAGGATGCATGTAATTTTGAGAATAATCACTGAAATAGAAAGAAAGCATTTAACTCTCAAACGTAAAGATTTAAAAAATGGAATGAGAAAAATATTCACGGAGTTCCCTGATGGTGTAGTGGCTTAAGGCTTCGGTGTTGGCGCTGTCAGCGCTGTGGCCTGGGTTCGATTCCCAGTCAGGGAGCTACCCACGTACCAAAAAAAAGCAAAAAAAAAAAAAAAAAAAAAAAAAAAAAAAAAAAAAAAAAAAAAAAAAAAAAAAAAAAAAAAAAAAAAAAAAAAAAAAAAAAAAAAAGCAAAATATTCAAAAAGGTAAAAAAAGAGAAAGAAACATAGAACAAGTAGACATATAAGAAGAACAAAATGAGATGAGATATTCTTCATATTAGTAATTTGAATAAATATAAATAGATTAAATTCTACAGTTAGATGACAGATGGTAAAAATCAATGTAAAAATCTGCTTATAGGCTATTTATAATGGATAAATTAAAATCCAATGAAAAGACTGAAAGTAAAATAATGGGAAAATATGTTAAGCTTTCTTCACCAAAAGAAATCTGGAGTAACTATAGTGAAAGAAAACAAACTGACTTTTAGTTCAAAAGTTACATGTTTTTTTTCCTGACACCAAATACATCATTCCAATACCAATGCCCTGATTCTCTAACACCAACCAGGTGTCCTACAATTTAATTCAACTCTAATACTAACTACTTGTAATTAGCACAGAACCCACAAGTTAAGGAATCAATCCCCCAAGACTGCCCCTACTTCAAACACCAGCCACAAACAAGATCTCCAGGCTACCCATACTTCCTCCCAGCCAACTACAAATTCAGGGTTCTCACAATGCCTCTCTCAGGTTTAATAATTCCAAGTATGATTCACAGAACTTGAGAAAGCATTGTAATTATCATTATAGTTTATTATAAAAGGTACAGATGAAGAGGTACATAGGGCAAGGTCCAAAAGGATCCCAAACACAGGATTGTTCCTGTGGAGTTATGGTGCACCATTTTTCCAGTACATGAATGTGTCCAGTAAATTGGAAACTATTAAACTCCATTGTTAAGGGGATTTTATCAAGGTTTCATTATGTAGGAATGGTTGATCACATCATTGGCCATTGATGACTGAATTCAATCTTCATCCTCTCCCTTGAATCATTTCATTAGTATACTTCTATCACTCAAGAAATTCCAAGGATTTTAGGAGCTCTGTGCCAGGAACAGAGAGCAAAAACGAATATATATTATTTATTACACCACAAAAGCACTATTAAAAATAGGCTTATTTTTAAATGATGAAGGATTAAATTCACCAGAAAGATGTAACAATTTTATATTTGTGGGTACCAGTAAAAAAAAATGCCTCAAACTACATAAAGTAAAATTTGACTCCTACAAGAAACATATACCAATCTATAATCATTATGAAAGGTACTAGCATATTTCTTTTAATTACTAGAACAGACAAATAAGATTTGAACAACTCAATTAGTACAAGGTCTGACAATTAAGTTCAAGAATCATCCTAGAAAAAGTGCTACATACCTAACTGCTGAATATCGCTATGGTCACCTTCAAAGTACTCCCTTTGGGAATCTATGCTCCAGTTCCAGTGCCTGGTCCACCCTTCAAAGCCATTTTGGAACTCTTTCCCCAGAATGGCCATCAGAGCTCTCTTCCTATGACCCTTGATGTCCTGAATGTCAACAATATGTCTTTCTTTCAATATTTCCTTTATCTTCACATAAAGAAAAAAGTCATTGGGGGCCAAGTCAGGTGAGTAGGGAGGGTGTTCCAATACAGTTATGTGTGTACTGGCTAAAAACTCCCTCACAGACAGTGCCCTGTGAGCTGGTATATTGTCGTGATGCAAGAGCCATGAGTTGGTGAAAAGTTCAGGTTGTTTACATCTGACTTTTTCACGCAACCTTTTCAGCACTTCTAAATAGTAAATTTGGTTGAATATGTGTCCAGTTGGTACAAATTCATAATGAACAGTCCCTCTGATATCAAAAAAAAGGTTAGCAACATTGTTTTAACTCTTCATTTCGACTGATGGAACTTTTTTGGTCGTGGAGAATTGGCTGACTTCCATTGTGCATTTTGATGCTTTGTATCAGGGTCATATTGGCACACCCATGTTTCATCACCAGTGATAACATGGCCCAAAACATTGTCTTGCCTCTCCAAAAGGTATTGGCAAACTTCCATTCTCCTTTGCTTTTCTTTTGTTTATCAGTGAGCTCCTTCAGGACCATTTTTGCACACACCTTTCTCATGACAAGATTTTCAGTTAAGGTTTTCCTAACTGTTTCTCTATCAATGTTTACTTGGTCTGCTATGCTTCTCTCAGTCAGCCAATGATTCTGAAGTACAATTTGACATATTTTCACAATATTTTCATAAGTTCTGCTCATCACCCTGACCTCTCTTCATCAGTGACGCTTTCTCTCACCTCAGAAAAACATTTAATTCATTTGTAAACTGCCCTTTTCTTCATGGCATTATACCCATAAACTTGGACTAATGTGTTCTTGATTGTTCACTTCCACTCCTGCCAAGTTTAACAAGAAATGCTAATGTTTGTTGGTTGCTCTTATTCAAGCTCCAATATTCTCGTGACAGCACACCAAAACATACAACAATAACGAACGCCATTCAGCAGACACCGCTACACATCGACACGAACACAGCTGTGAGACACAGATGTACCAAGGTTATGACACCTTACCGAGTTGTTTGTATCGTGTATCATGTTGCCAATGTAAGCTCACAGTGGCAAGTTTGCGAACTTAATTGTCATGATCTTAATGCTTGACATAATGGACATATAAAAGCCCACTCCACCCAACAACTGCAAGATATACTTTGTTTTCAAGTATACATGGAACATATGTAAAAGTTGATCATGTACAGGCCATAAAACAAGTCTCAACAAATTTAAAAGATTGAAATAACACAGACCATATGTTCTAAATACAATGCAATGAACCTATAAATCAGTAACACTGCCAAACTCCATATGACAGGAAACTAAGGAACATACTTTGAAATAACCTATGGACCTAAGACAAGTTTATAAACATTAAAAAATAATTTGAATTAAAAGATTGTGAAAATATCGATTGAAACGTAGCGCTTAGAGGAAATTTGATAGCTCTTTATGCATATATTTGAAAATAAGAGAAAAAAGAGCTGAATTGAGTATCCAAGAATTTAGAAGAACAGCAAAATAAACACAAATAAGATAGAAGAAAGTATAAAAAAGATAAGAACAAAAATGAATGAACTAGAAAGCATATAGTCTAGAGGCAAAATAAAGACTAAAGTTGATTTTTAAAAAAGATTTATCAACTTGATAACTTCCTGGCAAGAATACTAAAGTACAAAAAAGAGAGAGAGAGAATGCACAAATAATATTATTGTTAAGAGGGAAACAAAAAGCAAGGATTGATTGCTGAGTGGGAAAATCTTATTGCCAAGCAGGCAACCCAGTCAAGCTTGGAGTCCAGAAGGTTCTCCAGGTTGAGGGTTGGGTGAAAAGACCACAAACTGTCTCAGTCTTGGATGAGCAATGCAAAGCACCTGGGAGCTGTTGATTGGTAATATCTGAGTTTGTTTGTTGGATACACACTAGGCTGGCTGAAGGTCCGAAGCTATGTAGGTATGGCATGTATGTAGCAGGAGGAGGGCCTTCAGGGGCCTCTGATTTGCACATACAGCAACTGAGTCAAGATTGTGTCATCCAGCTAAGTCTACATTGTTATTGGCAGGAATGAAAAAGAGACATCCCTACATGTGCTGCAGACATTAGAAAAAGAAAATATCATGAACAGTTTTCTGCCAATATATTTTAAAATAAAAAACAAAAGGAAATTTCAAAAAAATATAACTTACTAAAACTAATTCATTAAGGAATATAAAATGCGAATAGTTCCATAACTAAGAATGAAATTAAAAGAATAATTTTAAAAATCTTTCCACAAACAATACCCCAGGCCCACACACTACACTGGCAAGGTCTACTTAGCATTCAAAGAACAAATAATTCCAGTCTCCAATGGACTCACTCATAACCTTAATCCCAAAACATGAAAAGGATAGTGTAAAAAAGGAAAATTATAGGCCACTTTTACTTTTGAACAAAGATGCAAAAATCCTAAGCAAAGTACCAGCAAACCCAAATCAATAATATATAAAGTTATCACATATTTTGACTATGTTGGATTTGTCTCTTGAATGCCAACTTGGTTTATCATTAATAAATTAACATAATTCACCATATTGAAAAACTTAAATGAAAAATACCAACTTTTCAGAAATAAAAGATAATACTATTTTTTGCTAAAAAACTGGAATCAGAACCATTTTGTATTCATGTCTATGTATTTTTTCTACCTGGCATTTTCAATTTTGAGTAGGCTAATTTTCAGCCAAGAAATGTGACGATCCCTGTGGGCATGCCAACCAAAGGATGGGTATAATGCTTCTAATTGCAAAACATGGGCCCAGATTAGCATTATCCCCATTCAGTCTGCCATTTATGGTACTTAAAAATTAGTGACTACCAAGGGCTTACTGAATACATGGCCCATTAATATGCCTTCTAAGAGAAAGATAAATTGATCCAAAATATAGCCTCTGCCTTTCTAACCAAGAAAGACATATATATTTTAATCTTAAACTCTTGTGGACCATGGACATTAGCCAGCTAATCCAAAACCAGCCTCAGGTTCAAGTTAAACTCAACCCATCTTTGCTCTAATGCCTTTTCATTTTAACACTTTCCCTAAATTAGCCTTTGAATTCTTCAGCCCTGAGTCAATCCTCTTGCTTATCTCTTCTCTTATCTAGTTTAGACAAGCTAGGAGAATAAGCTGCCAAACATTATTTTAAATTATTTTTTAAGTTAAAAATGCTTTCCTCAGCTGTGCATTTATAACATATTATTAGCTGCCAAAAGACAGACATTTTGCCTTATATATTAAACTTGGTGAACAGGACAATAGAATCTCCAGCTAGAGAAGAATTTTAAAGGCTGTTTACTCTAGCTGTCTATTTGGTTGTCTTTAAACTGTCTTCCGTTAAGTGTTCTCAAGCCTGTGCTAACACGCATCAAGGATTGTTGAACTTCCTTGTACATAATGGGGTATTAACAAATGTCCACTACTGATGATGATGTTAAGGACACTTCAGCAAGAAAAATGCATTTCTTTTTTGTCACCTATCAACAATCTTGCAGTGGGGGAAAAAGAGCTGCATTTCAAAATACATTTCCACTCTATTCCCAATGTTTCATTAAATTCAGTACATTGTCCCTAGATAGGATACATGTGACATATATTTAAAATAGGGCACTAATAGGCTCACTTCCTGAAAACAGCCAAAAGCCAAAGACATTACTTTTATCACTTTGGGAGGGAATATTATTAACCTGCCATTAGTAGGACATGTGTTTTGAATTGCTTTTGTTTTTTTGTTTCCTCCCCAGGAGAAGGTATAAGTAGACTCTATTTATCTACCCTTCCCTACCCAATTTTTCTTGTGACCACAGATCCAGATTTTAAAGCAATTAGCCTATGACTGCAATGTAATTTGTGCTGGACGAAGCTAGAGATTCTCATGGGAGTTAGGCTCCTGAATTTTCTACCAAGCATTGATATTAATAAATGACTAAAGACTTCTATGGTGATTCTGTTTGGGACTAAAGGATTTACTGCTGCTTCTGTTGATGTCAGTATTCTCTAGAAATAGTAAATGTGCTATGACAGGGAAGACCTGGCAGCCAATTTGTTCAAATTCTCCCATGCTTCCTTTTATTGGCGTAGTAGTTCTACATTCAGAAACGTATCTGTCTCTGGTGTTTTCTCTCTTGCCACTGAGAATAATAATTAGGCAATGTTAGGTTAACAATCTACATAAATGAAAAATTAATGACCACTAAATAGAGACACTATCATAATATACTATTAATATATGTTTCAGAAACCCCAAAACACTCCACATTATCATTTGCCTGTGATGTGATGAGATGCCCCAGCAATCAAATGAAGGCTGGAAAAGAAGGAATTGGAGGTTGAAAACAGAGTGGTGGCGAGGGTGGCCAAAGCACAGATCTGATGAATAAATCATACCTGCTCTGCTTTTGAGCAGCTGCTGCTGCTGGGCTATACAGATGTCCTCATGGTACTGGTCACAAGTTTTGGGAAGACAGTTGTCCTCTGGAGATAAGAGTTGGCCAAGTAGAATAGGGAAGCAAAGTCTATTAAGCCCAATAACCAAAACCTTTGACTTATTAATGGAATAGTCATACTCAGAGAAATGTAACTTCAGCTCTGATCTAGTTGGCTATTTTCATTGTCTTTACAATAAGGCTAATATTAAGTATAAACTGTTCATTAAATTTTAGTCTCTGGTTAGGTTTAAAAAAAAAGTTTTGGTTTTAAGAATTAGTAATTTTAATGGATAACTTTCCAAAGCTGGGAGAGAGTATACATTTCCCCCATATATTTGTTCCCTATTAAGTTGTCCAAATGGATTCCAAATAACTAAAACAGAGAGGTGTGACCGGATAATTGCTAGCGCTTGTTGATCAGTTTATCATATGCCAGGCATTGTCTAATATGTTCTATGTATTTTAATTTTATTTGATTCTCACAACACCTCTATGAAGTACATATTATTGTCCTCATTTTAAAGATGAGAAAACTAAACCTTAGATTTCTTGCAGTCACGTTTCTGGTTACAGTGACTCTTGATTTGACTCCAAGCAATCTGACTGGCAACAAACCCCAGTTCTTAACCACTAGTCTGTGCAAATGAGCAATGTCTACAAAATTAAGCTGAGAAAGAGAAAATATGATCTTGTAAAACTAGAAAAAATTGATTTAGTCACTCCTAGGCTGTGTGTAGGACTAAATAAATGTAAGATGATGCTTAGAATAGTGCCCGGCTTCCTAGTGGCTTTAAGGTGAAGTTTAGGTGTTCTAAATGCTTTGGCTGGCCTTATTCTCACAAGGGGCTTGGCCCTCTGGGAAAGTGGCGTAGTGCCTTTGGAGAATAAGCACCATAATTGTAAGCCTCCAAGCTAAACCTGGGTGACACTTTGAAGATGAGATTAAACAGTAGCATGTAGCTGCCATGTACTCAGCAGAGCAAGGATCTGAGTGTGTAGAAGATTTTTTTTTCCTAGCATTGTCTCTGAGAGCAGGGGTTTCCCAGGGATGCATTTTATGAACCTGTCAAAATGCCATTTGTTTCCTGTGCTTTTCTAATAAGGAAACTGTTTAGAATCTGTGCTCTGTCACCTTTAAACAGTAAATATTCCGTTAAAAAAAAAAAAAGAATACACCTTACCTCTTACTTCTGAACACCATGTAGGATTATAGCAGCAGGGATGATTCTGTGGGTGCAGAGACCTCTAGACCCAACAAGTGCTTTGGCCTTTGGTATTGAAGCGTGCCATGCCCTCAGTTCCCCTCCTGCTCAGTCATTGTTATGGATGGGGTGTGTGTGTCCCCCCTGAACTCATATGTTGAAGTGCTAATCCCCAATGTGATGGTGTTGGGAGACTGGGCTCTTGAGAGATAATTCGAGTCAGATGAGGTCATAATGATACGGCCTGCATGATGGGATTCATGTTCTTAGAAGAAATACCAAAGTGCTAGTGAGCACGGGAGACAAAAGAACCATAATGGTGTCCGTGTTATGCTAAAGAAATCACAGCCATCTCCCTGTGATTTTTTTTTTCTTTTGAGGTTAGCAAGGCAGGAGAGGCTGGCAAGAGGCTGAGTGTGGACCTAGAAAGTCAGGTACCATCATGCTTCAAAGAGCAAAAAGAAGATGGTCACAGACCTACATTTTTTACGTTTTTTCAGTGAGATTGTCCTAATGAAATGACTAATTTTTGCTTCAGGAACGTTGGCTTTTATCCAGAAAAATCTCATAAAGAGACAGATTAAAAGAAAGTAGGGGAATAGTTCACTGTATTTTTAAAATTGCACTTCCCTTTTTTGGGTTCATTTATATGGATGCAATAGGATTGACTTGGCTCCTTTAGCGGAAGATCTAAGTTCCTGAGCATCACTAGAGCCAAAATTGTTAGGTAACAGTTTCAAGGCCTTTTGATGTCACTAATTAACATGGAGCTTGGCTCACCTGATTATATGGCTTTGCCAGGAACTGGGTTTGGGTCCTTTAATACAGCATAATAAATTCAAATGAAGCTTCCTTGGGCCATCTATCCAAGAACTGTTGTATTTTATTATTTGAAAAAGAAGCTCCCTGTTTGCATGAAGAAAAGGTGTATAAGTGCATAATTTAGTTTTATTTTAAAAATTAATCTCCACATTTCTTTTTCCTGGGTACGAAGTGAAACACTATGTACTACAAGCATGGATAACTCAGCAATTCACTTAGTCAATGTATATTAAATTCCTGATATGTCACAGGCCATGTGCAAGGTACTGTGGATACTGTGGTGAAACATAAAAAGCCAAAGCCCAACCCTATGCTTATTTGTTTTATATGAGGGCTGTCTGGAAAAAATCCAGCCATTGTCAATATAACAAGTACAGTGACATGGCTGGATACTTTCTAGACAGCTCTCATATATAAGATTTAAAGCCATCTGTGATTCAAACTATTTTTCAACTCTGACATCAACTGGTTTTCTTTCCAGTTAATGCTGGGGCAATGACAAGAATGTGAGGCAGGTAGGCGGATGACGGAGGTCATTCAGAGGATCAGGGCAAAGGTGGAGTGGCATTTTGCAGTCTATTTTGAAGAGAAGCAAAATGCCCTTGCAATATAGTTGATAGACTTGAGTTTAAAACAGACTTTGAGCAGTTGCAAACACTATGACAGAACTGTCTGCTTTGCTGCAAAGACTGCGGGTGCTCCTCCAGGGAGGTGAAATATATAAGGGGAGACCTTTCCTAAACATGGGAAGGGTAGTCAGAAGGCCTGGCCAGCCTGAATACATGACAAAGGTCTACATATGGGCAGCAGGCTATGCACTGGGGGTATAACATGGAGTATGGGCGTATAGCCACCTGAGCTATATAGCACTGTATAAAGAGTGTTGGGTTAGAGTGACTAGAGATCAGCAAAACATGAAGTGTAGAAAGAAATCATCTGAAGTAGTCCCAGACAAAGGTAGTTTTCCTAATTACATGGATTAAATTTACTAATACCCAATAAGATGAGTTAGAAATTAATATCAGAACCTACTGTACATAATTTGTAGTTTATTATATGTAATTATACTCAAAGTATAATCTGTATATGTTCTTATTTCATAGTACAAATTGAATCATTCTAATGAGTCCCTTTTTTTGTCATTAAAATTCATGTGTTAAAGACCCACCGAAATGAAAACTCCGTGGATAGAGACTACAATTTACCATACTCCATGCTATATTCCCTGTGCATAGCTTGGTGCCCATATGTAGACCTTTGTCATGTATTCGGGCTGGCCAGGCCTTTTGACTACCTTTCCAATGTTTAGGAAGGGTCTCCCCTTACATATCTCACCTCCCTGGAGTAGCACCCAGAAAACAAATTTCCCAGCCTCCTTTGCAGTTGAGACACATGTGATCCAGGCTCTACTAACTAGCTACACCCATGAGGGACTGCTCTTCAGTAGCAAGCAGCACAAGATGGGGGCCTTACCCAAAGCCTAATTTTTCTTTAGAAGAAATGAGAACTGGAACATCAGGCTTTCTCCTCCAGGAAGCCCTGAACATTCCCCACTGCTCTCCATGGGGCGAGGTTAGGAACTCCTCCTCTAGCTCTTCTTTTTCATTGTACAGTCCCATTGTATTAGAATTATAACATTAGTGTCTTTCATTAGGTTGCAGTCTGCTATAATATTGAAGATAATACTAGCTGCTCTCACAAATGAAACAAAAATATCCAGTTAATCAAACACAAAAGACGTTTCCTGTTCCTAATCACATAAAATTAAAACAGGGTTGCTGGGATCAGCAGATAGCCCCTGCTGCAGGAGGTAATTCAGGGATCCTGGTATCTTCCATCCTGTGGCTTCACTATTTGTACTGCACGAATTCCCAGGGTGCCATGTCCATCTGAATGAGGCCCAAAAGGCAAAGGGCATGGAGAACCTCACAATGGTGGGGGAGGGGTGGCGGGGATAAGCCAGGCCCTGACGTGATGCTTATCACATTCTATTGCTCAGAGATACATGCTCAGAGCATGGAGACACCTGACAGATAGCCTACATGTAGCTTCCTGCAGCTTCTTTCAGGTAAGAGTACATAAACACCAGAAAGTTATGATAAAGGGCCAATTCTTAACTTTCTATCTTTTCAGTTGCTTCCTTCTTCCTCAGCTGGGAAAAAGGATTACAGTAAGAAGGCTAATCATACAGCAATCCTCTGTTAACCACAGGCAGATGTGGCTCTGACCTGGATTCCCTTTTCTTGGCTCTCCAGTGCTTTTTCGCTAAACACTTCTGTTTGCGGGGGCACATATTCATTGGATAGTTATTTCTAAATGCCTTGCCTAAAACTGCTTTTATCTCTAGGCTCCCCCTGTGTCAATTGAAAGGGAAAGTGCTTAGCATGCAGACTGGGCACCACATGTGTTCTGAAGTGCTGGCACATGGAAGCATTAGGAGGTTCCAAAGCACTGCCTATTGGCTACCCACAGGCTAATGAAGGAAACATCTTTTTATTTTCCCTGCCTCTCCTAGGTGCCTTATCAGCAGCCAGGGAGAGCTGGGAATACGACTCAGGTGCCAGGGACCTCCAGAGCCCAGACTTGCAGAGTCAGTCGGCCCTCCAGAAGCTTCTTGAGTTTGATGGAAGCTCTTTGCATCAGCAGGCTGCTGCTCTCCACAAACTGCTCGCACAGTCCCCACATTTTGGCAACTCTGTAGGAGGAAGCTATCTAGAACTGGCCAACACAGTGAGTACTTTCTGGTTCACAGAATACACCTTTAAGCCTGTGTGTATTCCAAAGAAAATATTTTAATTTTGAGTTCCAGGGGACATATCTTGTAGTATCTTTTTTTTCTCGAGCTGATAAGCATTGTACTGTTTCCAGCATTGCCAATAATGTTAAGTGCTCCAAACACTTACGATGGGTGACTGTTCATTCGGAGGAGCAGAATAGACTCCTAAAAAGTGTTTTCGGTCTGTAACTTGTACAGATTTAATTATCGGAATATCTGCAACAGATTTTCCACAACTAGAATACTTTTATGATACCAGACATTACAAATCAATAGGGTGTAATTCTTTCTGTTCTCTAATTTGGACTTTACTCATTTGAAAACTAAAGAGGAAAATCGTTCATTAAAAGTTTAAGTATTGTTTCTATTTGTACTTTTCAAACATTTTCCGTTGAAAACTATGGTACAACTTAGAAATCAATTAGGTTTAGTTTATCCTTCCATTGTACCTTGGGATGAATCATTACCATGATGCACTATGGGTGGAAAGCTATTGTCTTCCTTTTTCAGTTAGCTCTGAGGAATCGGAGTGGATGGCTGATGGCCTGGGCCATTTTGGTGACATGTAGACAATTTATAAATTGAGATTGCTATCCAACCACTGTGGGAAAGGTCAATAAACCTACCTTGCTGACATTTGAATGGTGGAACTGATGTTTGAATGGTGGAACAAGCATCTTGACGACTTCACTTACGTATATTTACAGTCCGTTGTAATGTAGACCAGTGGTTTTCAGACTTTTTGTGTTTGAGGCACATTGTCTAATTCTGACATTTTTGGTGACATGTTTGAAGGAACTAGCAATCCTACACGTGCCAACAATAATTAAAATACAATCATCATACAAGTTCCAATTGCAGGACATTCTACCAAATAGCTAACCAGTACTTAAAACTGTCAAGGATATCAAAATCAAAGAACGTCTGAGAAAGAGAAACTGTCGCAGCTAAGAGTAGCCTAGGAAGATATGACAACTAAATGTAATGTGGTACACTCAATGGCACTTTAGGTACAAAGTAATGATTAAATTATGGACTTCAGTTAAGAATGTATCAATAGTGATTCATTAATTGTGACAACTAAACCATTTAAGGTATAATGTATATGAGAGTTCTCTGTCCTATCTTTCTTTGCAACTTTTATGTAAATCTAAAACTATTATAAAATCTAAAATGTATTAAAAACATACACACATAGGGAGTTCCCTGGTGGTGTAGTGGCTTAAGGCTTCGGCGTTGGCGCTGTCAGCGCTGCGACCTGGGTTCGATTCCCCTACCCACATACCAAAAAGCAAAAAAAAAAAAAAAGAAAAAAAGAAAAAAAAAACAAACCAAAAAAAACCATACACACATAATCACTACTAGGGTATGACTGTGTCTTGTATAATTTGTAAAAGCACCCGTAGTTATTGCACTGTTTGTCACTTGGTCACCCTTCAAGGCCATTCTTACTCGGTTTGAGGAGAACCACTAACTCTCCTAATCTTGCCTTCCTGCATGCTCAGGAGACTAGGTAAGCATCAGTAAACCGTCATATCTCTTGAGTCTGGGCCCAGACTTAGGCTATGCTGTTACAAATAATTTGCCCCAAGTTATATTTTGCTCTGTGCTATATCAGCACAGCCTTTTTCAAGACAAACATGCCAGAGCATTATGGGTTATAGCAAAAATTAACTCATCAAATTTATTTTTATCAAAATTGACATCGATCAAAGCACATTGATCAAAATGTTATTGGCACTTGCTCTAATAGGTTCAGGTTTCATGGCCCACCAGTTTTCTGCAGCAAGCCTACTGTTGAAAACTGCATGAGTTGGCTGTTCCCTACATCTGTGTGGCTCCTTGGTTCTTAGCCTCTCCAGTAACCTCTTGGATTTCATTCTGTTCTGCCATCTCTCCTGGTCAGAAGACAGCTCATCCCCTGAGCTGGATGTAGAGGAGAGCAAGGACAAGCTGGAACGCATGAGGACAAACAGACTCAGGAAGACAAACTGGAACCCACTTCTGCCTCTTACCATGTCCAGCCTCGATTCCGTATGTGACCTGCAGGAGAAGCTGGCACCCATTACTGTGGAGTCGCACACACACACACACACCTGGCCCAGGACTCAGAACCTTTCTGCCACCTGGTTCTCTGTGTATTATTGATGAGGCTTTGAACCTGACATAATCAGGTGAGATGCCGGGGCCAATGTCAAGTGCCCAGCTCTGGCAGGAGTATTCACTCTACCAAAATTCACCAACTATACACTTACAGTTTGCACACTTATTTTGTAGATGTGCCTATAAAAGCTTATGAAAAACACATAATTAATGATGGTGGCTAGTCTTTGGACTACATTGAATACATGAAAAAACAAACTAACAAACTGTACTCACTTAAGGTAGTTCCTTGGTGAGAACAAGACCATAAATGCAACTATAGGCATTGAAGTACTGTGACAGTAACTCTATTATTTATTTTCTCACCGAATTGAAAACAGAAACATTTAAAATACTATCCAAACTTAGCAGACCCTTGGTAATGTCCTTGGACCCTGTGGTAGAGTGCATTTTGAGCCACAATTCCCTTTCCTATAGTTTCACCGTTTTCATGTGACATTGGAGTCCTGTCAAATGTGAGAAATAATTAACGATTGCCGTTTTAACCACTGTGCTGAGGGTGGTTTGTTTCACAGCGATAATTGACACAGGGTCTACTCACAGGGATCCATGGAGCCCAATGTGAGAAATACCCTTTATAGGGGGCCAGAAAAAGCAAATAACCTCTCTAAACTGTACACTTTGGCAATGCCTTCACCTACATACTCACATTAAAAATAATTTATGTTCCTTCTAAAATCCTAAACTAATAAAATTAAGTCCTGTTTTGTTTTGTTTTTAATTGCTTATAAGAGCGAAAGGCAGTTTATCAGTGACCAGTTCAGGGAGAGAGAGCACACAATAATTCACTCAGGAAACATTTAACATTTAAAAAAACAAAACTATTAATTAGTAGCAGGGGATTTCCTGTGAAGGAGTAAAGAAAACTAATGGCTACAGGAGTAGCACATGTAAAGAGCAACCCCTCCTTCTAAAGCCCAGGCAGAGTACCCGGGGTGGGGGGGGGACAGATTTAGAAGACGGCCTTCTGTTCACCAGACCCCATTGAAAGCGAGTGGCAGGGGCCCACTGGGTGACAGAGAAGTTCCCTGATGCTGCAGGCCGGGACTTGGGAGCAGTAAACCAGCCCTGTGTCGGCCCAACTTGTTATAATAGAATGTCTCCCACTGGAGCATCAGAAAGACTCATTGAGCATCACTAAGAAGGTGCTGGTCCAAGTGCCAGAGGGGTTCACGGGGAAGCTGCCCGCTGCAGTGCTGGCAAAACCCACGGAGGAGTCCCCCACATGGTGCCACCGAAACTTACTAAGAGTGAGCAGCGCTGGACGTCCTGTGCTACTGGCTTCCACCCACGATGAGAGCAAGCTGAGGCAAGCACAGCAGAACCAGGAGGAGTCCCTTCTACCTCCAGTGTCCCCCGTTCCCCCCGCTGTCAAAGGAGAAGTAGTTAAAGGGTCCAGCTCCACTATCCAAAAGCAGGGCCTGGAAAGGGGGATTTGAGAGGCAATAAATTGATAAGTGGCACAAGCATTGTTACCATTGAGAATCTTCGGGGAGCTTTCTATACTAGGTTTTACCTTTCTAAGCATCTCTTCCTTTTCTTCTACCACTAAATATCTTGTCTTTTTCTTGTAAAAATATTATGACTTTGAAGCTTAACATACTGTTTGAAATGCAAGGTCAACAAAATAATATACCTGGGAACTTACAGCAATTAGAGTTTACCTGAGAAGCAGAATGGCTGCACGTGTATAGAATAAGGGATTTATTATGAGGAGTAGACCTCACATGAATGTGGAAGCTGGTAGAGCAGCCCCTGAAGGCTATAGATTCTGCAACTAGTGTTAAACCTGAAGTTACTGGAAGTCTGTCAGATCAACAGACTTCCAGTCAGGGCTGGATGTGGAGGAGACCAAGGACAAGCTGGAATGCATGAGGACAAACAGACTCAGGAAGACAAATGGAACCCATTTCTGCTTCTTACCATGTCCAGCCTCGATTCCGTACGCGACCTGCAGGAGAAGCTGGCACCCATTACTATGGAGTTGCACACACACACGCCTGGCCCAGGACTCAGAGAGGCTGAAGGAGAAGACCAAGTGGGAGACAGAGCAAGCCTGATACACCACATAGCCAAGCGGCAGATGAGCAACAACTTTCAGAGCATGATAAATATGACTTCTTCACTTCTACCTTCTGGATTTCACACAATGGCCATGCAGAACCATACAGGAAAGAGAACTCTGGGAAACATACTTCCGGCTTGGCCAGGTGGACTCAGTACAAGCCACTTGTGGCAAAATTGCTGGTACAAGCTGAGCCTTATTCATAAAACTATCAGCAAAGCAGTGACACACTTTGAGAGATTAGTAAAGAAGAAATGCAATGGGAAAGATGTATTGCCTGTTCTCTGACACATTTTCTCTCCAAGGATTTGTATTTCAGGGAGAAGTGCAAGTATAAATTTTAATGTTATGGAGTCTGAGTCGTGACATATTTAAGTATTATAAAATATAAACCTAACTGACGTTGTCTTTTCAAGCTACAACACTGACAGATTCCTGAGCAAAATACCAATTTCCTGATGGATTCTTTCAGGCATGCTAATTGATTTTTTTAAGTATTCATTATCAACTTCATTAATTTTTATTAATAAAGGTATTAATTAACTGATGTTAATTAAATGTAATTATACTATAAAGGAAGTCATGCACAAGATATAAAGTATTTGAACCAATACAGAGAGTTCATGAAAAGTTAGTCATCTGTCTCCCCATCTTCCCTCATTTAAAAAGTCTTAACCAATTTTTTTATGTGTGTATCCCTGAATTACTTTTAATACAAGGAACTTTCCGTTTTTCCTTTTGTAATTTTAAGATGTTATAATCATTCCGGTACTTTCCAAATTTGGGATTACCATATTGAAACCTTTGGTCCAGAGGATGTGTCCTGTGGTTAGAGCAAGGCTAGTTGTTCTGGGAGCATTCTCTTTTGGGCATTGTTCAGAATTAAAGAATGAGAAATTCTTAGGCATAAGGCATGTTTGTCACCCTTTAGACTTTCACAAAATTGGAACAATACAAATAAAATATTGCATTTTTGAGAGGGGCTATAGAAGGTTCTAGAATATGAAGATGACAAATCATTTTCAGAATTACAAATTGTCACTTCTAAGTGATTAAAGTTGAATTTCAATAAATAAATAAATTTGGTTAGATAGACAAATACATTTGGCTTTGAGTTGTTAGTGATCTAAATGCCAGCTTTCTCTGGGGGAAGTGCACTGTTTCGTGAGAAGATGACATGGTAAGCACAATTGCCCCATTTCTATGCAGATAGAGGCGGTAGTGTCTGCCTTCTGCATTCTGCCACTCAAGGCCAGCTTTCTTTGGTATCCTCTGGGCAATTGGCTTCAACTCTGTCCATTTTATGATTTAATTTTGTGCTTACGGTTTTTTTGCAGAACTGATTTATATTTTTAAAGGTGGAATAAAGATAGTTATGAGTTGTATAAATAAAGTAAATGCATTTAAAAATGGATGTAGCAAGTTTTGCAACTCTGTTTATAAATAGTCCAAGCAACTTTTTTTCTTTAGGCTGATTATAACACCTGGGTGTTAGAAGTTGAATCCAAATGGTGTCTGTTGTCATGTAAATCGATAGGATCATAATTATCAATATAATTTATTATTAACTGAACTTTAATACAGGATCCATAGTTATATTACTTTAGGGCACACTTCAAGTTTACACATTTTAGCCTATACAGAAAAATCTTCAAAATGTGTGTGAATGAACAAGGAATTTGTATAGTAGTGGCAAGTAAGAGTCTCGTTTGGGTTTAACCACTTGATCAACTTCATAGACTTGAGTTAGTAAAAAGCCTTCACAAATACGTTTTAATCTCTCAAATACTCTTGTCATAAATTTGAGATGAAATTCTAACATCCACTTGAAACCACAATACTCTTTATGAGGAGAACTTTAAATTTGACAGTGGTTTTTATTTGTGAAAATGAAGATGCTCTTAAAGAATTGTTGCTGTTACTATTACTGCGGTTCCCGGTATAAAATCTGCAAATGTAGGCTCTGTGGTTTAAGTTTTTGGTTTTCTTTCTGGAGAGGTTCTTTGTTTTGGGTTAGCAGAAACTGTTACTTTTCCCCCTGCTCTCAGCACCTTAGCTTCTGTTTCCTCCATGTCTTTGTCATAAATAGAGGGACCAAGTAACTTACATAGTGGCCAGAGGAATCTCCTTTTTTCTCCTCTAATCTGTTCAGCCTGTGAAGAGGTGACTCTCCTTATCAACAAGTTACCATCCGCTATTTTTACAAAAGGCAGGCGTACCATCCTTCAGAAGCTTTTAACCTTGGCAGTAAATGGAGGGCCTGCACAACAAATGCTCATACTGCAAGAATGGCTCCCAGATATTGCAATTTCATGGACCAGTAACATTTCAAAATATTGAAACTTGCCAACATTTTATGTTGCCAAGAATCAAAAGCCAATCTACCTACTATCTAATATCACCATCATTTAATAAAAGAGAGGACTGTTTGGCATCAAAAGTAGATAGATATCTATCTCTAAGTTAGTATAAATGAAAAAATAAATTGAACTTAATGGAAGAATTCATGGTTGTTTTTGTTCTTCACATTTCTCCAGTAACTAATGGAACCTTGGCATGCATGAGGCTCTCCAGAAGAGTGACGAAAGGATGTGAACGTTAGTGACACACACTCTCTCTTACATCTGACCCTGGACAAATCCTTTAACCTTTTTCAGCATCTGCATTCTCATAAAGTAGAAATGATAATACATTCCCCATATGGTTGCTATGGGAATTAAATAAGATATTGCATAGAAAGTGCTTAATCTGATACCTCATGCAAGTGGGTCCTCGATAAAAATATAGTGGTTTTTAGTGCTGTTTTCGCCATGCAATTATCAGAAACAAATCTTCAGAGTTACTTACAAGTAGGTAAGTTTGGGGTAGAATTTGGAAACAGAAACTTAAAAGATTTCTGAAGAAATGAAAAATAAAAACTTCTCAGTCACTTTTGAAGACATTTAATGAGCACATTTTTTATGAACTGGGACCTGTCTTGAAGATATTGTTGTCATTAAAAATCATGCTGAATAATCTAGTATGTAGAATTCATTTGGAAATCCCAGGTCATGAAGAAAGTATAATAATTCCTCCCTGGAGATGAAAAGGGTCCTTATAAAATCTTTGTCTAACCTCTCCATTTAAAAATTGGGAATATGGATGCCCCAATCAAAACATCTGCCTGATGTCGCAGAAGGAAAAGTGAGAACTAGAAGGTGGGTTTCCTGACACCCCACCTTGCCCCCTGCCCTGGACTAGGGGGATGTCCCTCCCTCATTGTTGCAAAGAGAACGAATAGGTGCAGGTGGGAAATGAGGGACCCCTGAGTCCTCTCCTTAGGACCTTTGCTATTGGATGCTGGGTCATTTTTCTGCCCTGCTGGGTGATACTGGGTTTCTGTTCTTATGTCTTCTAATCTCTGTGGCGTTAATGTTCAGCTGTAACATCCCCGTACCAACGACCATTTGTTAAAATACTGGCATACTTCCGTACCGCCCGCCTCCCCACCCGCTATTCTCCTGGCTGCCTCATCCCCTCTCCCAAGCATCCTCGGCCTCCCATGATTCAGCCTCTGGGGGTGAATTCTGGCCTGCAGGGGCCCCCTGCACTGCTGCTGGCTGGCATCTTGCGGGCATCTGTTCTGAGTGCTGGTGGTGGTGCCATGCCAGTAGTTAAATATTTTTAATATCTCTTCTGCCCTTTTGGCGATCTGTTGGACTAGAACAACAAATCCATTTTTAGGACCTGATAAGAGTGTGGACTCCAACACATAAGGAAGTGGTGGGAAACCATCAGATCTCACTCTTTTAACAATTTAAATTATTTTGAAGTAATTCTGCTGGATAGTTCAAAAGGAGTTCATGTTTTATTCCTTTTTCCACTGTCTTCGGGATCTCTGATTTACCAGGATAAAGGAATTTTGCAAATTTGAAAGTATACACTAGAGGGCAGTGGCCCCATATCTAGACACCTGACAATGACTACTTTCTTTGCATTTCTCTGCCCTCCTTTCTGTAGGAGGGGAAAGGGAACTCCTCCACCATGCCAATGCCATCTATGCCTAAAGTGTGTTCTGAAAACAGATCAGCTACTTGGCAGCACCCTGTCATCTCTTAGAGCTTCTTTCCATCCTTCTTCCAATGACTTATCTCAGTGGGGCTTTAATAGTAGAGCTAGTAATTATTAACATTTTAATGACCTTTCTCTTTTTGAAAGACAAGGCAAAGGAGAGATAGGAAACACATATTCCTAATTTGAAATAGTAAGGTTTTCTATCTTTGGATTTTCAAATAAAGTCATGGTTTAAGAATGAGGAAGAAGAAGGATACAGTGAGGTGTTCTTGTATTTTGCACATGCAGAGGCAAAAACCATTTGCATGCGTCCGTAGAACTGTCCCCTTCTCCATGATCGCTACAGAGAATCGTGTTTCAGCCAACTCAGTTTAGCTGTCCTGCCAGCTCCAAGTAGGAGAGCGTCCTGCTGGCTGGGAGAGAGGTACAGCTGCTCTATACAATAATGAGGTGATCTGGTGGGTGAGCGGATTGAGAAACAGTGATGCCACTAGTTAGTGTGTTTGCAGAGTTCTGGGGCATTGTGGAGAGAAGTTCCAGTGTAACTGAATAGTATAATGGAGTTTAGGAGGAAAGCAAAGGGACATTAAGAAATATGTCTGTGGGGGTTCCCTGGTGGTGTAGTGACTAGGCTTCGGTGCTCTCAACGCCACAGCTCTGGGTTCGATTTCCAGCCAGGAAACCACACACCCCCAAAAAAAGAAGAAGTAGTATGCCTGTGGATTATTTGAGTTAACCTTTCATGGAATGTGAGGAACTTAAATAAAGGATTTGACTTATTTTTAATTACTATTGATGGTTGGAATTTTTTTTTTGAAAGGGATAACCCCCTGAGACTGGATTATGTGTCCCTAGATTTATAAAAGTTATATCTAGAATGAACTTTCAGAGGTTTTTTTGAATTTGTGAGATCTATAACAATTGTGTTCATATATATGTATATACATACATATATGAGTATGTGTGTTTGTTATATATCTAAGTATATTCATATATGTGTTTGTTATATATGAGGTCTGACAATTAAGTTCATGAACTTGCCACAATGTGCTTATATTGGCAGCACTGTACAAACAACTCAATAAGGTTTCGTAACTTTGGTATATCTGTGTCTCATAGCTGTGTTTGTGTCGACATGTGGCCTTGTCTTGCTGAGTGGTGTTCATTATTGTTGTGTGGTTTTGTGTGTCATCACAAGTATGTCAAAACTTGAATTAGAACAACAAATAAACATTAAATTTCTTAATAAACTTGGCAAGAGTAGAAATGAAATCAGGGACATATTAGCCCAGGTAATATGGAATAATGCCATGAAGAAAATGGCAGTGTACAAATGAACTAAACATTTTTCTGGTAGGAGAGAAAGAGCCACTGATGAAGAGAGGTCAGAGTGGCCAGTAATGAGCAGAACTGATGAAACACTCTGAAAATTCTTCTAATTGTGCATCAAAATTGTCAGCTGACTGTGAGAAGCATAGCAGACTAAGTAAACATCAATAGAGAAACAGGAAAATCTTAACTGAAAATCTTGGCATGAGAAAGGTGTGTACAAAAATACTCCCGAAGGAACTCACCAATGAACAAAAGCAAAGGAGAGTTGCAGTTTGCCAAGACCTTTTGGAGAGGCAAGACGATGTTTTGGGCCATGTTATCACTGGTGATGAAACATGGGTGTACCAATATGACCCCGAAACAAAGTGTTAAAGTGCACAATGGAAGTCAGTAAATTCTCCATGACCAAAAAATTTTCACAGTTTAAATCAAGAGTCAAAACAATGTTGCTAAACTTTCTTGATATCAGAGGAATTGATCATTATTAATTTGTACCAACAGGACAGTCAAACAAGTTTACTATTTACAAGTGCTAAAAAGGCTGCATGAAAAATTAAAAGAAAACGACCTGAACTTTTCACCAGCAACTCATGGCTCTTGCATCACGACAATGCACCAGCTCACACGGCACTGTCTATGAGGGAGTTCTTAGCCAGTACACACATAACTGTATTGGAATACCCTCTCTACTCACCTGATCTGGCCCCCAATGATTATTTTCCTTACCCAAAGATAAAGGAAATATTGAAAGGAAAACATTTTGATGACATTCAGGACATCAAATGTCATAGGAAGACAACTCTGATGGCCATTCCAGAAAAAGAGTTCCAAAATTGCTTTGAAGGGTGGACTAGGCACCAGCATCAGTGCATAGCTTCCCATGGAGAGTACTTTGAAGGTGACCATGGTGATATTCCGCAACGAGATATGTAGCACTTTTTCTAAGATGAATTCATGAATGTAATTGTCAGGCCTTTTATATATATATATGTATGTGTTTGTTCACTATGTTTACTCTCAGGCACATGTAGGAGATAAGATACTCTTTTTCAGATTGACACAACCAGAATCCTAGGTGAGAAAAAGGATTTAACACATTGTATTATGTGCTTTGCATAGATTACTTTGCTTAATCCTCAAAACAACCTTTTGCCATATATGTGATTATGATCCCCATTCACATATGAGGAATTTGAGGATTAGAGAGGTTGTCTGGGATGAAACAGTGAGGTTGGAACAGGCTAAGATTAGAACCTAGCTTGATCTGACTCTGCGGCTCGACCATCATTTATGTGCCCACAGAGGAGGGCGTAATGATGCAGGCAGTGCCAAGGGAAAATCATCCCTTCTCCTAAAACCTACAGGGTGCAGTGCCATCTCACACACCCTAAACTACATGTGTGTTCCTGATCTTATTCTTTCATAGTACAGAAATAATGCCCTGACTGGTTGGGGTTAGTCTGGGCCATCAAACACACACACACACACACACACACACACACACACACTATACAAACATACCAACTCACTGGTTAGATTTTCATTTCTCTGATTTTGTTTAAGACATTGTCACTGGAGAGTAATTAAAACCCCGGTGGATTTATGTTGGGGCCTCCTGACATGGTTGTGTAGTTATTTATGCCTAGATGACAGGGATGATTAGCATTAAATGCTGAGAGAAATGCTCCTGCCACTTCGACGCAGTTCGAGGATCTATCAAAGATGCATTTGGAACCTAGAGGCCTCAATCTAATTTCCAGGAATGCTGCAGGCTTTCTTCAGCCAGATTGAAAGGTGGAGAGAAAAACAGTTGGTAGTGGGAGAGGTGGGCTCTACCTTCACTTGTCAGTATATTCTTCAGGGATAGCCGAGTAATCTCTTCCCCAGTCCTGTCTCTCCTGGGTCTTTGAGGAAATTGTTCTTGTACCATGAATCAAGGCACAACCTTTCCCTAGAGACAGAAGCAGGCAGAAGGACTAATGTGTTTCTATTTCTACTGATAATCATTGGTCACATTTGTTAAGTGTGTACTATATGTTGGATTTTGATGGAAGGGACTTGCCTGTATCATCTCATCTATTATAATTCTCAGATGGCCAGCCCCTCTTTCAAGCCTGACCCTCTCCACCCCTCCCCCAACTGCCACTTGTGCCACTTGTTTCTCTGTGGGAGGAGGCAGGGAGGCACTGCTTATTTCTGAGACTGGCATTCACATAAGCTCAAGAAGAGATAAATATTGCCAGTCACTAAGGCAGGAAAGAAAGAGCAGATCTATGAATTATGGTGTCAATTATACTTCTAATAAGAAAAAGAACCATGTGTTAGTTGTTAGATTTTATTCCATGTTTGCAAACATCAATATAATGTTTCATGTTAAAATATAATAATCATTAGTAGTAGTAGCAGCACTACAACCCAAATGTCAACTGCCCCTTTGCCCTTCGGGGTCAGTGTCTGTTTGTGCCATCTCTTTTTCTCCCCACATCGTTACCCAGAATTGGAACTGAGAGAGAACCTATGTTCACAAGTGACTTGGTGAGCATATGGGATGAGGACATGGAGGAGATTTATATCATATATAAATCACACACACACATACACACACACTCCCTCCCTCCCTCTCTCCCTCCCTCCCTTCCTCCCCACCCTTTCCCCCTCCCCTCCTCTTTCTTTTTAAGCAATGAGGAGCTTCAGAGTCCAAATTAGACACTTCCATCCTCTGGAGACCCTTCGCGGTCCCAGATGTGAGGCTTTTCTCTCTTAGGTCCTCACCCTTCTCCCCAGCGGTGTGATTACTCACTCTTCCCTATTTCCTTCACCTTCTTAAGAGAGATGACAATTCCTCACCTAATATCATATGTTGTCATTTAGAAACCATCTTTGTTACTAAACTTGTCCGTAGCATTTACACTTCCACCTTTTGTGGTTTATCAATCAATGTATTCCCTTCAAAGACACTCTTCTTATGAGAAATTCTGGGGGAATAAAGTTTTTATATCATTGTAAAAAAAGGCCTTATCAAGACAATTCTGAAACGAAGGACCATTTACTGACTATTGATTCTAAATTGTCTTGATGTAATCCACCCCAATTCAGACACCTTATGTTTAACAATACTTGAAGGGGTTCATTAGCATGGGAATTTATGAAGATGACACAAAGAATGTTGAAAATGATTGAAACCATACTCCATGGTGACAATCATAGGAAATTCATTATATGCTTAATATAGCAACTTAACTATACATAAATTATAGATACTATTATGTGTTCTAACATCCTCTTTACTATGAAACCAGATATAACCTTTAGCCAGACAGTTCTGGTTCTGTCTGGGTCTTCTGTATACCCATGTTACTCTTGTCCCTAGTTTTGATTCATAGTTAGATGTTAGAAATTCAAACCATAGCTCATTCAAACACATTTTCTCCATTTGTGTCCACTAATGGCTTTAATCTAGACAGAACATCTAATATACAACCAAAAGTGTAAATTAAACCCTAATGCAAGTATTTGCTCATTGCCTCCCCATTCCTCCCCCAACACTCCCAGAGTCATCTCAGGTTACCTTTTAATAATGCAGCCCAAATTCCCAGCTTTCACCACCGCTTTCTAGAGTTCAGGTACATTAAGATCAAGCCTCTGTTAGACCTTTTTGGCTAAAAATGTTTCCAATGAATCCACAAAGGTAACAGTAGTGTCACAGGGGTAAAACCAGATCAGGATTAGCTATGGATGGATGGTCTAAATTCTTGTGAAATTTAATTAAAGAGTGGCTCCTTTTGGAAGCAAAATGCAGGTTTACACTCTTGAAAGTCTGCCTTCAAATAAATTAAACCTTGATTGGAATGGCATCATGCATTGTAATGCTTCCATTAAGTAAATGGCTTTTAGTTGTTCGATAAAATATTCAAGATTATCACTGAGATTTAAGTTTCTCTGGGCTCACAGCACTTGTGGTTCTGGACGATTGCCTGAGACAGCAACAAAAGACTTCACAGTGAAGTCCAGGGAATCATATGAAAACAAGAATGGCTGATGTCCAGGAGGGGAGGAATTTTTACTTTAAACTTGGATTTAGGTCATTGGAAATGTATTGAGAGAAACTTAGGGAACCAGGACAACAGAATTTAATATACTTTTACAAGTGGGTTTTATTTTGAGGTTGAAAACTCAGTTTGAACATTCTTATTGTGTGAAATCCTAAAAGTTTATCTGTCTCTTCAAGCACTGTCCCTACAATATATACAGAGAGCTGTTAGGATTTATTTTTCTTACCCCATACAACTTACTTATCTCAGTGTGAGGTATAAAAATGGAGCCAAAATCCTTTTCATAGTGAATAGTCCTCAACTTTTACTTCCTTTTCTAATGAGCTAAAGAAGTAGGCTGAAATTAAGGTAATGAATATTTGTAAAACGGTAGCTCAGAGTGACAGCTGCAGAGTTGAATGGGTTGCCAGCTATCTTTAGATTCTCAGAAAGAAATAAGGTAGTATTATTGATGCTAGTTATTGTCTTCCTTTATATTTTCTGTCTTCCAAACTACCTAAAGTCAGCATTTAGGGCTTTTATAAAGGACAAGGAAAAAAAATCTTAAAAAAAAAACAAAAAAAAAACTTAATTGTAACTAGTATAACCAGTATATATGAGGGTTATTCAGAAAAAAATCCAGCCATAAATGCCTCTATTTTTCATATTACATAACTGGATACTTTCTGGAAAGCCCTTGTATTCCACTTAGGCATAGGGATACTAGAAGGATATTTATCAACATGAAAAGTGTTTATCAGGGTTCTCTGGTGGTGTAGTGGCTAGGCTTCAGCATGCTCAACGCCGTGGCCCCGGTTTGATTCCCAGCTAAAGAACTATCCCCCTCCAAAAAAAAAGAAAAAAGAAAACTGTTTATCTCCAAGTAATTGGGGTGACTGGTGATTTTAGTTTCTTCTCTTTTGCACGTTTACTCTTGAAATGTTTTTGCAATACATATTACTTGCATAATAAGTGAGACTTTTTCTGTAATGAGCATTATCTACATTATAAAAAATAAGTTTATATTTAAAAAAAATCATACCCATACCAAAAAGTAAATGTTTGTACTATAAATGTGTTCTTGTTTCATGTCAACAGTTCAGGTTTAGCAAGTACATAACTACCTCCTGTGTTTGGAATTGGGTTCAGCAAGGTTCGGAGGCTGCCTCAGAAAAGGCCCTGAGGTCCTGCAGAAACCAGCAGGTCCCCATTGCTCTCTCCCCTCTATCTGTTTCTTCCCCTGCAACACTCCAGAGGCATATGGGGCCTGCATCTGAAATAACAGCAACAATAATAGCAATAATAATGATGTATTTGTGCCTAATTTCTAATACTTGCAAACTTATCCCGATCATTTCTATCTGGGCCTATGAATAAGTAAAGAGTAGATTGGCAGGCCACGGCCTTGGTGTTCCTTCCCCACACTGCAGCCCCCTTGAGCTTTTTAAAACAGAGCAGATCGCAAAACTCATCACAGGATTCCCTATGCCTTACGAATATAATTTAAACTCTTTACAAGAGGCCCTGCCTGATATGGCTGAGGCCCCCTCTGTGCCCTCATCTTTTCCATTTCTCTGTAGAAATAATCTCTGGCCATACTGCCTCCATATACAGCTCAGGACCTTCCCTTGGTCCCTTGCTTCTTTGGTTCCTTCATTCTGGAATGTTCTTCATCTTGACACCACCAACACCACCTTCTACTCAAGACCGACTCCATTTTATCTGTCTCCATCTCAAAGTAGCCTTTCCTGTCCACCCTGTTTGAATAGCTATTTTCTTAACCTCTCACCCAACTCCCTTCTGTAGTGGTTATTTTTGGCTGCATCACAAATCACTCCAAACCTTAGTGGCTTAAAACAACAAATACTTATTGTCTCACACATTTTCTGTGGATCAGTAATCCATCAGGGACAGGGCTGGGTGCTTCTGCTCAGGGTCTCTCAGGGGGTTGAGGCCTCAGCGGGGGCTGCACGCTCCTAAAGGCCTGACGGGGGCTGGAGAATCTGTTTCCCAAGTGGCTCATTCACAAGCCGGGTGAGGTAGTGCTGGAGGTCTTCTATTTTCAATTAATTGTTTATTGCTTATCTCTCCCCTCATTCACTCTGTCCTCTGCACCCAGCCCAGTGCCTAACACACTGTTGATGCTCAGTTGATATTTACTGAATGACTAGGAAACCCCTGTCCTCTAACTCGGCTTATTGTTTAAAACAGGAAAAAAATAAACACTGCTGATAAATGTTTTCACTTAAAAAACTTTACTTGAATAATTGAATGGGTGTAAGAGTTGATTTCCTCTTTATTTACTAAAACACTTTTGTTAATTTCAGCTGGGAGGCTTATAATGTACAATTTAATTTTTTCATAATTGATTTTCTTGATTCTTTTTAAATCCAACTATTCACCACGTATTTGTCATTTGTATCTTTTTCTGTGGCATTTTATATAGTCATTTGTTTCAATATATTCATAAAAAGAAGTTTTAATGCAGAATTAATCAAAATAAAAATGAACTATCACCATATGAGGTAATTAGTAGTAGGTAGGAGTGACTTAAAGTCAAACTACCGTGGTTACATGTTTACTTACATGTTTACTTACAGACCCACTAGATGGTAAAGTCTGGGAAGCCACAGATGTGAGTGCTCTGTATCCTAGATAACACTCAAGTATGTGTGGTCTAGGACTCAGCAGCATCCACTCCCCAGAGTTTTTGCTAGAAATGCAAATCTTGGGCATCATTCCAGACCTAGTGTGAATAAAAATACATTGTAACAAGTTCTCAGGTGATTCATATGCACATTAAAGTTTGATAAGCACTGCTTTAGTACATAATCAGGACTTTGCATTTAAGGAAGCATTTTGTATTTCAGGAAAATAAAGCTTTAGCTTTTCTGGTGTCAAGTTGAGGAATAAAAGGCCCCAAGCCCTTATGACTGAGATGATTCCTTTTTTTTTTTTCATTAAGTTTATTGGGGTGACATTGGTTAGCAAAAATTACATAGGTTCCAGGTGTACAATTCTATAACACATCATCCATGTGTTGCATTCTGTGCTCACCACCCAGAGTCAGTTCTCTTTCTGACCCTGTATCTTTGATTCCTTCTCTTTCCTCCCCCACCGTCCTCCCCACTTGCCCTCAGGTAACCATGGAACTACTGACTGTGTCCTTGAGTTTTGGGTGACTGAGATGATTCTAATTGAGATGTTTTTACACATTCTAAGTGTTACCCACCAATATCACCATCCTACTCAAGTTTCCTAGCGTGGCCTCTGCACCTGCCTATGCAGTTCCTCTCACATCCAGAAGGCTGAGCTCTGATTTAGGTTTTACCTCAAATTAGTAAACAGTTGAAAGAACCCATTGCTTCTAGTTTCAAAAGCCAAGGTTTGGAAGTTATTAAAATTAGGGAGTTCCTTGGTGGTGTAGTGGCTTAAGGCTTCGGTGCTATCAACACTGTGGCCTGGATTCGATTCCCAGCCAGGGAACTACCCACATTAAAAAAATAAATAAATAAAATTATATCACCCTGGGAATAATACCATTCCCTACTGTTTTTTTTGTACTTGTTTTATTTTACAAAAAAGTTGGTTTTTAAACTCAGCTATGGAGAAGATATGTTTTAGACTTCAAATTAAAGACAGAAATTCTATACTTCATATTTCAATAGAAATGAAAATTGCTTATTATTCTTGTTTCTATATTGTTTCTTTTATATTTAGCAGTTTCAGTTGTTTGAGAATATTTCACAAAAGCAGCAAAATTACTACTGAACCATGAGTGTTTGATGAAATATTGTTGCATACCTGTACTTTTTCTTAACAAAATTTTAACTTTAGAAAATCAGAGCACTTGAATTTCCTAATACTGTTTATATAATTGTGTCAACCAAGAGAGTGTAGGATATTATACTGAAAATACTTGAGAAAGTGTCATTAGTACTGTATTGATACTCGCTAGACAGTGATGAAAGGATTGACATGCAAGTCCATTCTCTCTTCACATTTCTAAAACCTGGCCTTTAAAGCATTTAAAGCAAAATTTCACCTAGATGCTGACTTACTCACATGATTTTTATTTAACAGTGTTCATGTGCCAGTCACTGGGCCTGGCCTTGGATTGCAAAAAGAGGGTGTGGTATGTGAGGGAACCACCGTTTTTGAAATAATACTTTGGTCAGGGAACTCTGTTAATAATTAAACAAGTTACTGGTTCCTGAAAACTTTAAGATGTAAATAGTATGCTTTCCCAATTCTAAATAAACATGTGTTTCTTCAGAAATATAAATATTTGGAACAAGTAGAGGGCTTGTAGGTTATCAGGCTTCTTTGCCAGTTCCGCCCAGAGTGGCGTTTAAATTGTTCTTTTGTTTTGTTTTTGTTTTTTTGTGTGTTTGTTTGTTTTTCAGTAACTGGTGAATTTTCTTAAATAGTCTTATCTCATGTACAAGTTTATCACCTTCGGAAAATCTGTCTTCTGACATGACTTTTAATTTGCATTTCCTTTTTTTTTAGTATATTTCTTAGGCTCCCTTGCCATCTCTGCTACTGAAATTCAGTTTTTTGAGACAAACAGCGTGTGTGTGTGTGTGTGTGTGTGTGTGTGTGTTACTATTATACATAGTAGGTTTGAATGTATGTATATGTTATTCTTGGAAGACATACTTCACACATATAAAACTACAGAAAGCCAAGATAGTCTTTGTATTTTTGCAGAAGTTTATATACATTGTTAAACATGCTGATGGGTCATATTATTGAAGGATAGGAAACAAAATATATTGGAAATAAAGATGTAGAAATATCTTCTGGTTATTCTGCTTGACCCATGAATTTGCTTTTTTAGTATTTTATGGTGATGATCTTGGTACTCTAATGGCCATGCTGTCATTCTGTACTTTTTAGAGAAGGAGAAGTCCAGGACAAAATTATGCTGAAACATGACTTTTGGACCTCAAGTGGCCACTATTTGTGTTAGGTTTGCCCACAAATAGGCACTAGGAACTTCTAGCCTGTCTTCTCCAAGAGGTTTTGTAAGAAGGAGGAGCCAACAGTTTAACCAGGCAGCGTGGCAAAGGATACTCAGTAGTTCCTAGAGCCAGCATACTTGAAGGCTGCTAACCCTCAATATCTTATAACAACTCTGCCCTATGTTTAATTTGAGTTTTGTCTCAGATTTGTTACATATGAAAATTAATTGAATCATAGATGGAATCAGAGATCTAGTTTCTTTCAAGTTGAATTTCTATTTGGAAAAACAGATCAGATCCAGTCAACTCCCTTCTCTCTTCCTTACTCCAATTCACAAAAAATGCTCAGCCAGTGGCACATGCTTTCCCATAGTGTGGCCAGCATGCCACAGGTAGTAGGCAAGGTGATTTCAGGTGATACCTCCACATGTACCATATACAGTCATGAAATAAGGCTACATCACAGGACAGAAATAGAATTTCCATATAGTTCTCCCTCAGTCCTGTTTGCTTCAAGAGAAAAGCCTCATTTTGGTGCGTGCAGGTCTTTAATCCCTCCCAAGACTTTTCAAGCCTTCCTTATAAGAAAAAGGCAGGCCTCAAATTCAGAGCTTTGAGTAGGCAAGAGTTAAGCTAGAATTTATTTTTACAGTTGCCTTCTGCTTGTGGCAAATGATAACTATTTTCCATGAATAAGAGTGTTATAAATTGTTCATTTAAATAAATATTTTAAAGTATAAATCTATGAATTAGAAAATAATAATTGAATAAAATATAACATGGATAGTACATGGTCTGGCAAAAGTTGTAAATGTGATACATGAAAACCAGCCTTGGTAAGTAATTATGTAGAAAAAGAACAGACTTTGAAAGCAGGTGAGTTAGGCTTCAAATTCGTGTCTGTTTGGGCATTTACTAATTTTTTTTTTTTGGTTGGTTCCTTAATTGAGAATTGAACCTAGGCCACAGTACTGAAAGCACTGAAGCCTAGCCACTACACCATCGGGGAACTCTGGGCATTTACTAACTTAATGACTTAGGGGAAATTATTTCATCTCTGAGGTTTTGTTGTCTTCATCTCAAAATGGCAATAACAGTGATACCATATATGTAAAGTATTAGTGCAATGCTTTCACAAAATAAAAAGTTGGCCCTCCGCACCCAGGGATTCAACCAAGCACACGTTGAAAATACTCAAGAAAAATAAAGTCACGTGGTTGCTGACATGTACTATGTAGTTAGGCCTGCCATGCCTGTGTCTGTAGTAAACATGTACAGAATTTTTTTCTTGTCATTATCCCCTAAACACTACAATATAACAACTATTTCCATAGCATTGACATTGTATTAAGTATTATAAGTAATCTAGAGATTATTTAAAGTATACAGGAAGGTTGCGTGGGTTATATGCAAATACTATGCCATTTTATATAAGGGACTTGAGCATCCTTGGATTTTGGTATCCACAGGGATCCTGGAACCAATCCTATGTGGATATTGAGTGTTGACTATACTCAAAATATAGCTCCTCCTAAGCTAACTAAGCTCTTTAAGACTTTATCACATAATTTCTTTCACAAATCCATCCCAAGTCATCTCCCTATAGTATGGTATCAATAATTGGAAATCATCTGGCTTATAAATTATTTGTTTCCCTTTTGTTTTGATATGACTTATTAAGCATTTAGGTCCCCCAATCCATCTTGTGATATTTAAGTTATATAGAACTTAAGTCTGTAAGACTGACTATGAAAGCTGAAATTATATTCTGACCATATTTTTCTTTTTGATATTCACAAAATGACTCTGGAATTTCTGGTCCACCTGGGGATTGTGAGGTAGCCAACTCACTAGTATTAATATACCTTTCCCCATTTGCATCTTCATTAGCCCATCCACATTGGCATTATTGAAGACATGTGGATTACATTTACAATTTACATAGCCATATGCTACCATCTCATTTTTAAATTCTATTTGTGGAATGAAGGTTTAATGAAAAACATTTTGCTACAGAGTTGTAAATGTGCTTAGGAAGATTCACGTCGTACATCATGACAGCCCCCACCCCACCCCCACCCCCATCTTCACCTCATGCACCTGACATCTTATTTGAAGTGCCTTGTTTAGCATCTGTCCATACATATCCCTATCTGGTATTATCACTCATTAAAACAACTGCTAGTACACCTGTATATATTGGTCTGATAGCACATTTGATTAAATAGACATGCCCATTAGATTGTCAGATGCTCAAATAAATCTCCCAGTGTCTATTTTAATATAATGCAATAAATTCACTTTTTCAGCAAAATAAAAAATTGCAAGCCAAGCCTCATGTGGACCCAAGAGTCTGTTGATTCCACATATGGCCAATTCCCTGAAGGGAGATGTTTGAATATTTTTTTAAGTAGGTTAGCTAATAGAAAATTTAATTCATATGCTAAAGTGTTTCAGGCAGCTGAGTTTCAGCATTCAGTTCATCATTATATCGAATTGTGGATTTAATCAAGTTCCTTCACTTAATCTGAATGTGTTCAAAACCTGGCATCCTGCTTTAAGGAAAACCCTCACCTTTTATTTATTTGAATAGTCCCCAGTTTTGTGAAATAAGATGAAGACAGCCAATGAAGTGAATCTAATTTGGGTGGTTAAGTACTGAGGAGGAATCAGGAAGACTACATAGAGAATTTCTTTCATTAAAATAGCTTTGTCCAAGAAGACATACTCATCATACGTTTGCATCTATTGCAGTGTTATTTCTATTTTGCCCTCCTTAAATTAAAAGGGAATGCCATTAAAATTAAAACTTGGTTATATATGTGTTTGTGTGTGTGTGTGTGTGTGTGTGTGTGTGTGTGTGTATGTTTGTGTGTCAGTGTTATTGGACAGATTTTGAATATCACCATGGGATGGGAGAGCAGCTTACCCTCTTTGCTACAAAGCCAGCACATGTAATAGAGTTTATTGTTTAGAGCAGGGCATCAGGTGTAATAGAATTAAGCCTTGTGTTTATGTAACCCTCCCTTTTATATCCCTGTAGTTATTTATTCATTCATTTTTTTCAGATGTAAATTAAAAGTGAAAATTGCAGATCAGATGTGCCAAGGCTCATGTGAGCTATGTGAAATGTAGTTTCTCTCACTCTTGGAACTTACTGGATCATGACAGAAATATAAATGAGTTCTAGGAGAATATTCAACTCTTATGAGAATTCGTTTCCATCAAAACTAGGTAGTTGCCTTTTCTAGCATGAGGCCTATAATTTTATTTTTCCCTTGTTCTTCTTATTTGTTATTGTTAATTCAGTTAGCAATACTACAAAGGGTTTTAAGCAACATTCTCAGGTTATCTTTATAATTGTGAATATGAAAAAAATTAAATCGATTCTCCTACTTACTAGAAGAATCATCTCTTATGAGTCTATTTGGTGTTCTGTAGTGTCAGGGTACTTTACAAGGAGAAATAATCTAATCACCACAACCTTCTGCTGTCATTTTTTTAAAAGGTCAAATGAAGAACATTTGACCTTATCTGGATGTTATTAAGATATTTACATAACACAATTTAAACCTAACTTTTCTAAATTGGCTTTGTGCCACAGAACTTAGAATTCAGTTGACTTATTTAACAGTAATGCTATTTACTATTTATATTCTATGAAAATGTCAATTTCATAAGGTCCATTCTAATACTTATATGTTGTTGAGCACCCATTAAATAAATAACTGTATTCAGCATAAGAAGTATATACTTAATATAATTCTCTTAGTACATTTTAAGATTAGCTTTTATTTTCCATGTGATACATTTCCCTTTCTATCAAATTCGTGCCATGGAAGGTGTTTGAAAAGGAATTTCAGATGAAAAGGATCAAACATGATCAATTGAAGAAATGGGGCAAAAACTTCATATTTTGTCTGTGAGAGAGAAATAAGGGTAATTTTTAACAATTTGGACAATGGTCTGTGCAGGCTTTCTCATGTGCCATGACTTTTAGGTTAATATGCTCTGAAGGATTAATAAGAGGATGATGGTGTTTTCAAGTAGTTGTAATTGGTAAAATAAGCCAAATATTTTGGAAGCTGGTTAATTCTAGAACATGAAACCCTAAAAAGATCAGTGACTATGAAACACAAGTAGGAAGGGAGGAGAAGGGGAGGGAAGATAGACTGACATAGTCAAGAATGTGGAACATGAAATAGATTTCATGTTCAGAGAATGGTAAAGGAGTTGGGCAACGCTGGTTCAAATGCCGTTAGGAAATTCTATAAGAGTATGATGACAGTTTAATTGAACAATGTAATTGGGTATCTTTAGATACTTATTTCTTCATTTAAGAAATATGACCTCTTTTCTCGAGGGGTGATATTCAAAGTACCTGACAATGGGGACTAGCCATAGCAATGGAGGAATGTTCTAAAGCCCAAGTGTTAGTCTTATGGTTGTTAAACTGTGGGAAGGTCTGGAAGTTTCTGGTATAGGAATGAGCAGCCTGGGCAGCAACTGGATGGGAAGTGGGCAATCTCTGGTTTGGGGCAAGTGTCATTTGCCAACTGGACCAGAATTGTTCCCATTTTCCAATACTGACATAGCCATACCAGTCCTACCTTTTTTTTTTTTCTTTACCTAATTGAGTGGAGCATTATACAGCTTAGCCTTTAATGGAACCATCAAAGCCAGACATGCTGAAGGACTTCAGAGAAGAGAAAGGTCAATATCAGGATGAGATCTAAAGAGTTGTTAAGATTTAGATAGGTAAATGGGAACACTCCAGGCAGGAGAAGGAGCAAGAAGAAAAGACACTGAATAAGCTTGGCAGTTACAAGGATAGCAAGAAGACCAGTTTGGCTACAGAAAGGTTTTTTGTTCAAGTAGTAAGAGATAAAATTGATGGGATAAAAAAGCCCATCTATGAAAAACCTGCAGCTAACATCATTCTTAATAGTGAAAAGAGTAAATTTTTTTCCTGTAATATGAAGGATAAGACAAAGATGTCTGCTCATGCTATTTCTACTCAACATTCTACTAGAGGTGATAGACAAAATAACTAAGTAAGAAGAAGAAATAAAAAGCACCTAGACTCAAAAGAAAAAAGTAAAACTATCTCTATTTGCTGATGACATTATTTTGTATATAAGAAATATTAAGAAATCCACACACCAAAAAATAGAACTAATGAGTAAGTTTAGCAAGATTGCAGGATACAAGATAAGTATACAACAATCAGTTCCATTTCTGTACATTAGCAATGAACGATCTGAAAATGAAATCAAGAAAACAACTCCATTTACTGAAGATTTAAAAAGAATAAACTATTTAGGAATAAACTTTTTTTTGTGTATGTGTGTGTGTGTGTGTCTTGATTTTTTTTTTTTTCCTTTTTGGTATGTGGGTAGTTCCCTGACTGGGAATCGAACCCAGGCCGCAGCACTGACAGCACCAGTGCCGAAGCCTTAAGCCACTACCCCATCAGGGAACTCCTAGGAATAAACTTAACAAAAGAATTGTAAGATTTGTACACTAAAAACTATAAAATATCATTGAAAGAAATTAAAGAAGACCTAAATAAATGCAAAGACATTCCATGTTCATGGATTGGAAGACTTCATATTGTTAAGATGTCAATATTCCCTAAATCAGGTGTCCCCAACCCCCTGTCTGTGGCCTGTTAGAAACCTGGTCACATAGCAGGAGGTGAGAGCAGCAAGCCAGTGAGTGAAACTTCATCTGTATTTACAGCTAGTCCCCATCACTAGCATTACCATCTGAGCCCCGCCTCCTGTCAGATCAGTGGTAGCATTAGATTCTCATAGGAGCATGAACCCTATTGTGAACTGCACGTGGGAGGGATCTAGGTTGCACACTCTGTATGAGAATCTAATGCCTGATGATCTGAGGTGGAGCTAAGCAGTGATTGTATAATTATTTTATTATATATTACAATGTAATAATAATACAAATAAAGTCCACAATAAATATAATGCACTTGGATCATCCACATATCATCCCAACCACCCCATCCCTGGTCCGTGGAAAAATTGTCTTCCATGAAACTGGTCCCTGGTGCCAAAAAGATTGGGGAATGCTGCCCTAAATTGATCTGTAGATTCCACTTATCCCTATCAAGATCCTAGTTGGTTTATTTGCATATTAGCAGGATGATTTTAAAATTCATACTGAAATACAAGGGACCCAAAATAGCTGAAGCAATCATGAAAAAGAACAAAGATGGAGAACTCATACTTCCTGATTTCAAAACTTACTGCAAAACTACCATAATTGAGACTGTGGAGTACTGGCATAAGGATAGACATACAGAAAAATGGAACTGAATTGGAACTTCAGTAATAAACTTGCACTGACGAGTGTGTCAAAACAATTCAATTGGGAAAAGAATAACTTTTTTACTAAATAGTTTTGGGATAACTGGCCATTCACATGCAAAAACATTAAGTTGGGCACTTCACACTGTATTAAAATTTTAACTTAAAATGGATCATAGGCTCAATGTAAGAGCTAAAAGCATAATATTATTAGAAGAAAGTATAGAAATGAGTCTTTGTGGCCTTGCATTAGGCAATAGTTACTTTTTTTTTTTTTTTTGGTGGTTCCTGTGCTGGGAATTGAACCCAGGCCGCAGCATTGAGAGTACCGATGCCTAGCCAACTACACCACCAGGCAATAGTTTCTTAGCTATACCACTAAAAACATAAACAACAAAAGAGAAAACAGATAAATTGGACTTCATCAAAATTTTAAAATTTCATACTATTGTAGGTCTTATGTAAAAGCGAAGTGGTATAAAGTGAACTTTTGAAAAACAGGGGTACCTGTAATAAAAGAAACACAGTAAGTGTGGGTGAAGATGTGGAGAAATTAAAACCCTTGTGCATTGCTGGTGGAAATATGAAATGGTGCAGCTGTTTTGGAAAACAATTTGGTCGTTCCTCAAAATGTTAAAAAGAGAATTATCCTATTACCAAGCAATTTCATTCCTAGGTATATGCCCAAGAGAATTGAAAACATGTATACAAAAACTTGCTCACAAATTTCATAGCAACATTATTCATAATAGCCAAAAAGTGGAAACAACTCAAATGTCCATTATATGATTAATGGATAAACAAGATATAGCATAATCATATAATGGAATATTATTTGGCAATAAGGAAGTACTGATACATATTACAACATGAAAGACCCTTGAAAACATTATGCTAAGTGAAAGAAGCAAGACAAAGTGCCACATACTGTTTTATTTCATTTATATGAAGTGTCCCCAGTTGGCAAATCTATGGAAACACAAAGTAGATTTCGTGATAGGGATGAATGGGAAGTGACTGCTAATAAGTATAGATTTCTTTGGGAGTGATGAGAATATTCTAAATTAGATAGTGGTGATGATTGCATAAGTCTGTAAATATACCAAAACCCATGAAATTATACATGTTAAAAGGTGAATTTTTAAGGTATATGAATTATATTCCAATAAAGCTTATAAAAATATCTTTTAAAAGATTTACTTGTACGATAATGACATGATGGAAAGCTGTATTTTGGAGAAAATAGCTGGGCTAGAGTATACAGAATGATTTGAAGTTGAGTTATATCATTAAGTTGTAGTTACCAAAATATAGAGAGATAAGGCCTGGAAGATGCTGCTAGCATAAAAGTGGAGAGCCATTGGAGAAGAAAGGCTAAATGACTGGAAGAAGGGAAGTAAAGAACTGAAAATGACTCCGAACTTAATAGACCAGAAACAATGATTCCATTTACAAAAATCTGTAAGCTGAAATTGAACCTGGTTTTTGGTAGAAAGTGGCAAGTTCAGTTTTAGACATGATCTATGGTGATAGGAAGACTTAAAACTATCTGGTAGTTACATGAAAAACAAAACAAAACAACAACAACATTAACTGGTTTAATGTTCAATGCAAGTAAGGGTTGTGGCTAGAGATACTGACTCCAGAGCATGTGCTTAGGAAGTAAAGTTTAAGCTCACTTGGGAATCGTGCAAAACAACCGAGGATGGCTGGGAGAGGGAAATTGACTTAATATAGCCAAGAGCCCACTTCTCATGTCTCTGTGTGTCCCTGCAGGAAAGCTCTACCACAGCATCCCATCCACAGACTCAGGGTCTGAGATGGTGGCTTTCCCCAGCCTGTGCCTCAGATATTTCTTCTCCCATCAGTGTGGTATGATGCCAGGTGAACTGCCTCCTTTAACATTAGGTCTATGAGGCATTATATTATACTAATTACTTCTCTGCCCCTTATGGGCAGCTGCTACATTTTCTAGTTAAAAGACAATGAAGGAGTGATGCCGTTCTAGCCTCCCCAAGAGCTCCAGAAATAAGTGACAGGTATTTGGAATTTATTTAATTTAATTGTGTTTTCCAAATTTTACTACATCTATTTTCATGCTTCTACATATATATATATATTTTTTTTCTTTTCTTTTTCCTCTCCAGGATATTGACCATATGCAAGTACTCCTGGGAGGATTTAAAAGTTTTTTTTTCTTCCTTGGATTTCCCAATCCCTAATCTCTGCTGATTATTTTTCACTTCCATAGATAATTTGATATAGTTTAAAGACATTTGGAGAACAAATGGGTAAAGCTTTTTGAAAGATAATCTGAATATGTAAGACAAGATGACACAGATACTAAGTTTTATGTTCCAAAATATCTTATTAGACCACAAAGGTTTTTGAAGCATCACATGATGCTTACATAAGGTATTGAATTTCAACTAGGAATTCCCCACTGATAATGTCAGGGATATTGATGCCAAAAGATTCTAGGTTATTAGAATGACTAGGCGGGTGTGAGGCAGTCCATGAATGTGATTAATGAGACAAACACCACAGGGGTGCTTTTGTAATGCTTGAGTTATATTTGCAGTTGGAGGAGGCTGGATTTTTGTTTGTTCTATGTGTGAGATTTAATCTGGAAATAGTTTTCAAGTATTTCTTTTCTTAGCAAATTTTAAACACAGACTAAACAAATTAGCTACTGCATTCCATCTATTTCACAGCAGTAAGTTGTTGGGTCTAAAAGCAATGTAGCCAATTTCTTAAACAATAAGGTGAAGACCCAGCTTGATGAAACAGACTTCAGCTGTCAGTTTAGGGAGGGGTCCACCATGCTAACAATTCAAATTCTCTAATCCCAGCAAGGACTGAAAGGTAACTTGACTGAAGGAGCACAGTACAGAGAGAAAAGCTCCATAGCCGAAGTTAGGACTTTGAGTCAAGATCTCATCAGATAGTTCAGCAGTAGTGAGGCTCTGGGCCACATGCTTTTCAAAAGCGATTTCCATGTGCTCTCTCAACTTTTTCACTAGTCAGTCCACATTAATCTAGCTTCTACCCATCTCCACCACTTAATGAAATTGCTTCTCTCAAGGCCACCAGCAGTCTCCAAAACCAAAGGACACTTTTCTGTTGTCAATCTGTTTGAACTCTCAGCAGCATTCCACATAAGTTTCCCACTTTCTTTGAAACACTCAGCTCTTGGGATGTGTGATGTCACATCTTCAGTTCTTCCTCACTGGATGCCTTTTCTTGACCATCCTTGCTGATTCTCTTCCTCTACCCAACCTGGAAATATAGGAGCATTTCAACGATAAGTCCTGGAACTATATCTTTGTACTCACTCTCTCCCTAGGTGACTGTATGTGTTCTCATAGCTTTCAGCATCAACTATAATCTATGTGCTGATGACTTCCAAATTTAGATGTCTAGCCTAACTGTCCCCTGAACCCAAAACTCATTTATCTGCTGCTGACATCATCTTAGATGTCAATAGGCATCTCCAATTTAATATGTCAAAAATGGAACCCTTAATTCCCCCAAACCGAGTCCTTGCCCACACCCAATTGTTCAACCCCAAAGCTGGTAGTCATCTTGATTCTTCTCTTTATCTCAATACCTGCCTTTAATCCTCTCTTTGTCCTGGTTAGTTTAACCTAAACAAACAAATAAACAAAAACTCAACTTCATCCACTTCTCACCATTCATTTATTTCACTGAGTTTCAAGCCATAGGCATTGTCTTACCTGGTCAACTGCAATGGTAGCTTTTAACAGGTTTCCTTGCTCTACTTTTATGGAAATATGACCCATTCTTTACATGAAAGCAAAATTATCCTCTTTTGGCTTTTTTATTATGAATATTTTCCAAATATATACAAGCAGAGAGAACAGCATGAAATCTCTTATACGGCCACCCAGCTTATCAAGTCATTTATCAATTCATGCCAGTCTGTTTCCTTGTCTCCTCCAGTATTTTGACACAAACTCGACATCATATCATTTCACTCTTAAACATTTCAATATATAGCTGTAAATGGTAAAGATTCCTTTTAAGTATAACTGTAAGAACATTAACACATCTAAAAAATGAATAATTTTAATATCATCAAATATCCAGAAAATATATTTGTGAATGTCTCTTATGTAATCTTTCTCTTTTTAAAATTTTTTATAATTTTTTTCCATTTTTAAAAATTTTTTTATGTGGGTAGTTCCCTGGCTGGGAATCAAACCCAGGCCACAGCGTTCCGAAGCCTTAAGCCACTACACCACCAGGGAACTCCTCTTATATAATTTTTCACAATCAGGTTGTTTGTCTCAAGATCTTAATAAGGACCATGTATTGCAATTGGCTGATATGCCTAAAGGATTCCCCTTCCATTAATATCCCACTTGTTCACTCACGTTTTTCCCTCTTGAAATGTACTTGTTGAAGAAACTAGATTATCCCATGGCATTACAGCCTGGATTTTGCTGATTGCATCTTGTGGTTAATGTAACATGTTTCCTTCACGTTAAAAACGGCTAAAACAGCTTCATAGGTGGCACTGTATTCTTTGACCAGAAGTCATGTATTTGGTTGTATGTATTCTTGTGATGTTAGTAGACATTGTGCTGTGTACCTAAATCTGTTAATTCATTAGAGATTGTAAAATGGGGATATTCTAATTCTATGAATTCCTCTTCATTTATTCACAAGATTACTTCTATAAAAGAAAAACTTTATCTACCTTTTAGTGGTAAGGCTTGTATAGATATAGAATTACCTTTTAAAAACATAAATTGGATCATGTCTCTGCCCTGCTTAATATCTTCCTGTGGCATCTCCTTGCACATAGGATGAAATCTATGACCTTCACACACCCTGCATGATCTGGCTCCTCCATCATCTTTTTCCTCATGTTCCATCATACTGTCTACCTTTTTGTTTAAAGTTAAACTAAATATAAAACTTAAGTTTTTTTGAAATTTATGGAAAGGTCAGACTCTTTTCTGCCCCAAGGTTTTTGCACTTGCCCTTCCCTCTGCCTGGCCATCTACCCCCACATTCTGCCTCGTAGGCCTCTTCTTGACCTTCATGCTGAAATGCTATCTCCCCACCAAGGCTTTCCATGACTGCTTCATTTAAAAGGCCTGCTCTCCCTCATCATAGCTTCCATGTAATTCCTCCATAGCACCCGACACAAGTTGTAACTATCTTCTTCATTTGTTTATTAACATTTTCCACCAAGCATGCTAACTAGCTCTGTGGAAGCAAGGATTTATTTCTGTCCCATACATCACTGAATCCCAGGGCACAGCACCCAGGGGTACTTTTCTTTTTTTGAACTAATGCCACAAAGTTGCTGACCCTACCTATCCTCGCCTATATGAATGGGATGTAGGGATGAGCTAGTGATCATAGGGTATCTTCCAGGTTACTATTATTCTCTGATGACACAGAGACCAAGACAAAGATCATCCCATATAATGTTTCCTGAATTCTTTATGTCAGGCCCCTGGGACTTGGGCCTGGCCCAGGGCCTGGGAGAGGCGCTGATGTAGTGATTGAACAGAGGGTTGCAGGAGTTAGGTTAAGGAGAACATTTCTGGACTCCAGAGGGTGGGAGAGTGGAGTGGGCTGATAGATTTAGGGCAGGAAATTCCTTTTTCAGTGTATACTTCGAGTGATTTCTGACTTCATCAAGGCCTTAGAGGACTAGGACTTCCTGCTGTCTCCTCATTTGAAATCCTCCTTTCCCCTGGAAAATCACTTTCTTCTTCAGGAAATCCTACCAATTTAGCATTATTTCAAAGCATTTTCTTTTTGCAATGCAAATACTTTGGGCTTTGTTGAGAAGATTATGAGTATTTTTCACATTTGTGTGAATTAGCTTAATAAGACTGCTTTCTTCCTCAAATTTGAAGTATCAATGTTGTGTTCAGTTTAAGAGAGTTAAGGGGGAAGGGGGCAGTTTTGGAGTTTGGGTACTTATGTGGGCTGCAGGACAGGCCTGACTCAGCACAGTGGAATGCTGTGGCAGGCAAGGGTGGCTGGGACACCATAGGGGTACATACTGAGAGCTTAGAGGTCTGCCAGCCCCAAAGATTCAGCTGATTTGCTTAATGCTGAAAGTTTAAGACCTTGTCCCAATATTGTTTCAATTAATGTGATGTTTATTCCCAGTAGAAGGTACAGACAAAACCCCAGAAGAGGGTCCCTGCTGTGTAGAAATTCACTGAGGTCAGCAGCCATACATAGGGGAGCCAGACTGCCCCCGACAGCAGAAAGGCAATGCTAGTGCACTTACAGTGTGCAATTGGTGCCTGGACCCATGACTCATGCCAACAGCAACTTCTGCTTTCCCAGAAACTCTTAACTCTTCCAGGACTACTGCTGCCTCCTTTTTCTCCCAGAGACCAGATGAGAAGAGATTGGCCATTAGGGAAGACAGGGCTCAGGAAGGAGGGGAATCTCCTCAAAAGAAGGTTTTCCTCCTTCTTTCAGACCTGCTCCCTGATCTTGATAAGTTCCCCTGTCACCTCCTGCCCACATGTCTGGATAGCAGCCTACTCTCTGCTGAAGCAGAACTTGGAGGAGCTCTTCTAGAGGGATCATGTTGAAGCGCCACATATGAAAGGATTTGTAGGCATGCACAGTTACAAATATACACTTGGTGAACTAGGGTGAGCACTAATCTTGAGACCTTTTTCTTATTATATTGGAAATGCATTTGGGGATTTATTCCCCTTAGGTGTGCTGATATGACATGAAGAACTCCTTGCATTTCTAATGTACTTAAGGCTGTTAACCCAGTTGCATTCTTGTCTACAGCAATATCCTAACTTTCTTGATGGTAGAGATTCCCAGCCTGATTCCTGACCAGATGAGGAGGTGAAAAAAAAATCACAAAACATTTAAGTTACAGAAAAAAAAAACAACACAAAAACAAAACAAAACAAAAAAACAACCTTTATTTCATAAAATCTGAGATCAGAAGGAAACAAATTTGAACTCCCCCTCATTGCATGAGGCTCTACTCTACATACCACTGAGTTTTTTGTGTGTCCCCCAGCCTTAAAGCTATGACTTAACAAATTTCGGGGTAGGGATCGCAACTATTCTATCCTCCTTGCATTGACAGACAGTTCTGTGGTCTTCTTTTCTTTAAGTTAACATTTGATTATAAGTTATCATTAGTCTTCATTATTCTTCTGCAATCACACAGAAGGAAGTTAGATGACTTTAAATAAGGACTATTAGTTACTGTGTATCTGTGAAGTCTTCTCTTTACTGCTCTAAACATTATTTAGCTCTTCCCACTGGTCCTGGTCTCCTAGGAAGGAGAATCCGAATCTTCCTCCTCTCCAAGCTTACCCGAAAACTAATCTCATGGGTTTTATTCTTGGCCTATTGCTTCCTTCCCTTTTCAGGAATTTTGCTCTGTCTCCCCTCTCTCTCTGTATCTTCAAGGTTTCCCTTAATCCCAGACTACAAATATGCCTATCGTGCCCTCTCTTCAACATTTCTTACCTTCTTAAGAAACTTTCCCATCTCCTGATTTCCTGTCACCATCAAATTTATGGATAGAGTAGTACATGGTTACTGCCCTCAGTTCCTCCTACTTCCCCGATGGAATCTGTATTCTGTGTCCTTAGCTTTGTAGAAATTATCTTTGAAGGACATTCATGTCTTTGAAATGCTCTTTTATGTGTCTTCAGACTTCTCCCCTCTCTGTAGCATATAATATTGATGCTGCCCCTTCTGTCTTGACAACATCTCCCTTAGACTCCCAGACTCAGGGTTCTCCTGGTTAGCTTTCTACGTCTGTAACTGGCCTTACCCATCATTTCCTCTTTTATTCTTTCACCTCCATGAAAAAGACCTTCCTTAAGATCATGTCCTCTGTTCACTTCTCATTTCTCTGTCCTCTCTTCCTTGGCAACCTTACCTGATTTTATGGTTTCAGTTTTTTATTCTAACAGGGGTAATCCCAAACGTCTGTCTCTATCCCAATCCTGACTTACCCTCTATAGCTCCATTTCAAGCTTCCTGCGGAACAGCTCCACTTGAATATCCAGATGGCACCTCAAACTTGTGATGTCCCAAATGTAGTTTCCTCCCTACCTATTTCTTCAGGCTTCTGCCCTCTCTGTAGCATATAATATTGATGCTGCCCCTCCTGTCTTGACAACATCTCCCTTAGACTCCCAGACTCAGGGTTCTCCTATTTCTTCTCTAGAATCTCTGTTTTTGTTGAGGACATTGCCCAAAATCCTGTTCAGTCAAGTTCTAGATCTACAAATCATTTTTAAGTTCTTCTCTTTCCACCAGTTTCTGTCTGCTCTCTGTCAATAGAATCTCTTTCTTCTGCCCTCTCCTTTCCACTCCCATGCCGCAACTTAATTCAGGCTCCTTTAGCCTCTTGCGGGATGGTGGGGTAGTCCACTTTTCATGTCCATTTGCCACTTTCCACTTACCACATTTACTGCTGCCAGATTTTGTGGGAGTTAAATAGTAAAGTCACTGTTTAAGAAGAAAATCCCATATAGTCAGCATCACCCTTAAGAACACCTGATATTGGCCATCAAGTAGAATCTGCAGACATACTGCTTCTTAGGAAGTTTAACACTGCCAATTTTTCCTCCACTTTTGGCACAGATCACCTTTTCCTTGGTTGAACATCAGATAAAGTTATCTGCTTGGTTTTCGGGGCCATCTAGTATTTCAAGTATGTTTCTTTAAACATCTGGACCGGTTTCTTTAAAAATATGTTTCTTTAAACACTCAATACTAGTCTATTTGAATTCACGTTAGTTACTCATGAGTGTGATACCAATCCAATGGAATGTCTACAAGCACATCTCTGATCTATTATTTCTGTGCTCAAAAAAACCTGTAGTGGCTCTCCATTGCCTAGCAGGGGTCCCATTTCGTTGGCCTGGCACTCAAAACTGTCCACAATCTGGCCTCAACTCACTTATCTAATCCAGGTTCCATTCCAGGATGGAACGTCTGTCATTTCGCACACATGCTTTGCATGTTTCCATCTTCAGCTACTATTTTCTCTCACACTTGCCCCCCTGCCTGGGGTAGTTCTTACTCCCCAGCTCTGCTGGGCTCAACCGTTCTTCAAAGATCAGCTCACATGCTGCCGTTAAGACTCCTTCCCTGTGTTCTCCTCCGACCCTGCCCAGGTGTAATCCCATTTCCCCCTCTAAACTGCAGTAGATCTTCATTTATACAGCTGTTATGACAAGTATCACTTTCTATCTAGAATTTTCATTTCTATTTATGTTTTTATGAGACCATCAACACCTTATCAGCAGGGTTAGTGTTGAGTCTTCTTTATTTTTTTACAAGTATATTCTTTCACCATCATCTCTGTCTTCAAGCACACAGTCAGTTCTCAACAAGTTTTATTGAATAAATAAGTAAAATAATGCATCTTTTCAACCCCTCCTCATGCAGAAGAGTTTCTCCCAATGTGCTCTAGTCTGGTAGGACCCAGGGCTGGAAAAAGCAGCAAACTCTTCTTCATCCTAGTAGCGCCTCAGTCAGGCAATGAATAAACTCATCACGAAGGCAGGTGGGTAAAGAGCAAAATAAACATTCTGTTTAATTAAAAAAAAAAAGACCTTGGAAATTAACGAATGGCTTTTTCATAGAAGGCTTCTGGAAATGCCAAAGTCTGTGATTGGGGGTGAAGACATTTTGTTGCCCTTGTGTAGAAAGAGACTGATGAGGCCTCCTAAGCAATCCCACAGACATACCGTTTTAAAGGCTCAGAGTAGTTTTCAGTGCATCTCAAGTTCAATAAGAATTTAATCTTTATGGAGGAACAAATCCTAGCCTGTCCCCCACCCACCATGTTTTTAACTCAAGGCCAAATGGGAGCTCTGATTCCAGGTGTTCACTGGATGTAACAGCCCCTTAAATCTTTTCTGATTTATACTCCAAGCCCCAGAAATACAAATCTAGCTCTGCTCAGATGAGCAGTAAGATTTTAAAGGAAGGTCTGGGGGTTGAAGAGGATAGGAAATGTAACATTTTTAAGGACAGTCTGGGGGTTGGGGACAATAGGAAATTTGAGCCTATCTTATATCTTTCAAGGGATGGGGCATCTTAATCTTTATTATGGACATACAGAAAATGTAATCTGCCCCCAGTGACAGAGGGAGTTGGACCGTGGATTTACACCCTTAGTGTTGACTTTTAGACTGATCAGGGAAAATGACCACCCTCACTCTTACAATATGTACCATGAGAACTGAGGCACGGCACTGCCCGATGCGCCGCGTTCATATTTCTGTTGACTTTATTGAATCATGGAAAGTGGCTTCTATAAAGGAAATTGTTTTGTTTTGTTCTTTTTTGTTTTTGTTTTCTTTCTGCACAACTACTCAGGTGGCTTTTCCTGTTTCTCTGTCTCCTGGACTTGGGTGCTGTAATTACTATCGCAGAGAGCTGGAAGGATGCCTGTTCTCCCCGCCGGTCTCCTCTGCTCTGCCTCCTGCGGGTGTGTGTGTGTGTGTGTGCGTGTGTGTGCGCGTGTCTGTGTGTGCGCGTGTGTGGGGTGTGTGTGTGTGTGTGTTTTCCGCTTTTCTCTTTCTGGCCCCGCCTCCTCCGCGCACCCCGTAGCCAGCAGCTAGACAGCTGTGTTCAATCAGAAACCACTTACAACTCCCAACGATTCAAAAGGGAAACTTCGGCGTGAAGTGCAGCCGGGCTGGAGCTCTCTCTCTAGCTTTCTTTCCTTCCCCGGAACCCGAGGAGCGGATCTTCCTCGCCCCGCCGCCTGGGTTTCTTCGGCCCCTCGCCGAAGCCCTCTAGGCTGCGGGACCCTACTGGGAGGTGTCCTCCAGCCTGGTCAAGTGGGGCGGCGAGGCACCACGGGAGTGGCGAGGCAGCGCCGAGGGTGGCACTGCCCCGGGACCCGGCGGTGGGCGCGCGCGGGCGGGTCCCCGCGCCGGCTCGGCCGCTGCAGCAGCCGCGAGCGCGCCACGCCACCCAGCCTCCTGCAGAAATGGCTCGTCGGTGAACCGCGAGCCGGCTCTGTTCCATTTACTTGCATCCTTCGTTTGGGCTTCGCCACTGTCCAGTGTGAAAATGGCTTTCTAGACTAAAATGTGACCGAAGGGACCAAGCAGTGACTATCGAGCCCGTTAAGCCCAACTCACAAGCTCCGAGACCTGGAGGAGGAGGAGCTCGGCTCTCAAAAGTGCAGTCATGAATTCTGGAGTTGCCGTGAAATATGGAAACGACTCCTCGGCGGAGCTGAGTGAGGTAAGGAACAGCTGAGGCCGGGAGCTCTCATTCCGTAGGCATTTGCTTTTCGACCACCCACCCCCCCTCCCTCCAGATCTCCTCCAGCCCTACATCCCACCCGCCTCCTGCGCCCAGTCTGGAAGCAGCGCAATTAAAGATTAATAGATTTTCTGGATCTTGTTTTAACTTGCAGTGCTACTCAGGAAATGACCTGAGCTGGCTTGATATTTCAGCCTGAAACGAGTGGCTTAAAAAAGAAACAAGCTCTCACCACGCCGCCAAGGCGATTTTCTCTCCGCATTCTGGGTCCCCTGTCTCTTCCCACCCCTTCCCCCCAATTAATGAACAACATGCCTTTTCGTATTCGCAAAATACACGGGGATCCCAGCTGAGTGTAAGCCGATAGTAACCAATGGGGGTGGGGTGGGTAACTCACTGGATCGTTAAATCTACCACTTCGCTCCCACGTGTGACGTGTTTGGTTAAATTCAGGCAAGGTGGTCTCTCCACCGCCGAGATGAATGACCCGCGCTGGGGAAGGGAGTGGGGAGGAAGCACATCAAAGCCGCTTAGAACTTTTATTTCCTGCCCGGGACTGGACTTCTGAGTCTTTGAGTCAAGCGCATTTGCAATTCCTGGCTCTTACATATCCACTTGAGTGTTGGAGGCCAGCTTTGGAATTAAAGCTACATCGAACGGAATGCAAATATGTAAATGGTAAAGATGCTCAAAGCCACGTTTTCTGATGACTTTAGGGATGCCCGGGGCACATCCCCCACCTCCACCCCCAAGGTTTTGAATACCTGAAAAAGAGTGATGGAATGCTCAGGAAAGAGGACAAAGTCTGTGTGATAGATGTCTACAGCAGGAGGCTTGATGGCTGTGGGGTTTCCCCTTAGGTACCATCACTGAGCCATTTCTGGGGGCAAAAGTAGAATCAATAGTGTGTGCTTCTTGAGTATGAGTGAAGAGAAGAAAAGGAGACCAATGTAAAAACAGCCAGAAGACAGATAGAGGTGATGTAAGATGACAAACGTGAAGGGAAAATAAAAGCGTAGAGCCCTCACTGCCGGGAGAGGGCTGGTGTCCGGGAAGGGAGACGGGTGTAGGTGGGAAATACAAGTCTGTCTGCGGCTGATGGCCAGCCCTGAATGTAGTCGCCCCTGCCTGGTGCTCTGAGTGGCTTGCTGCTGTGCTGTCCCTGCTTAGGTTTGGAATAGCATTTTGAGGTCTTGGCCCAATGAGGAAGAGGCATTTCCTAACCTCATCTTCCCCACCCCCTTGATGTAGAAGGCTGGAGAGATGCTCAAAGTGAGGGCTTAATTTAAAAATGGGAGGTAGAGGAACAGGCAGAAGACCTAAGTGATTTTTGCCAATTTTACATGCAAGGAGAGGTTCTGTATCTAAAATAGAACCCAGGACCTTGCTCCATTACTAACACTGTTTAAGGAGAAGCCTTTGAACTTATCTTCTAAGGTCATTTAAAAATAAAAATTAAAGGCATACATCCTACAGGGAGGAAGTCTTGGCCAGGCCTTTCACATTGTTTATTGCCGTGTGGCAGCTTTCACACTTTCACCTGAGTGTGCTTGCTGTTCAGTTACCTTTGTTTAAAAATGAATCACAGATTTAGGATGAAGGGGGCTAGAATACTGAATAGTGAGAGAGGAGTCTGGATTGACTTGAATAGTATCATCACAGTCAGTGACCGCGTTAGATGAATCCAGAGTATCTATGAAACTCAGGTGGGAGGTAAAACTCCCCATTCTGTGCCTAGTTGTATGCACTCCTTAGACAACTTGTGGCCAAATGCAAAGAGTTAAGGCTGCTTCATGGTCCCTGCACTAGTTGAAGCGATAATATTTCAGCATTACAAGAAATACTTTTGTCCCTAAGGAAATAAACAAGTTTCTGCCCCATATCATTAACCAAACTTTTTTTCCTTTTCCTCACTGTCTGTCCATTTCTTGCCTTATTTTGAGCCTTCATTTTTAGGTTCAGTGATTTAATTGCCCCTCATCCCCCCAATCCTGGTTTCCCTGCCGATTGAGTAGTTGTTAGACTGTAAGGGTAGTTATTTTTAAGCTCTTATACCCATTTTCAATTAGGGTATATGTGTAAAGGAAATTTGTAAGGCAAGGGAGTGTGTGTGGTTCATACCTTGTGAACCCTAAATCTCAGTTCAGTTTATCATAGGCAATAGTTGTAGCAAATCTTCTGTAAAATCTATAGATCAGTATTTATGGGACCCATTGATCTGAATACAATTTGTTTGTATTTCTCACACCAGGTCTCTGGTGTAAAGGAGAGTTTCTTCTTGACACTGTAAGTTTTCTCTTAAACACTGGTTTCGCTTTAACACCTTAGGGGCAAAGTTGCCATCTTCTTTTGATGGTTGGTTTTTCCTCCTCACATGGAAACAGAGCTAATAAAACCCTTAGGGGCCCCTTTAGTACCATATCTCTTATTGCCCAGGAGCCTCAACACCTCTGGGGGTCACCATGGGGTCAGACTCAGCCTGATATTCACCAGGCATTTCAGGGGCAGGAAAAACTCTGAAAGGGCCCAGCATTATCCTGAGTATTATAAACAAGAGGCCTCTCTCATGGGTGTTGACTTGTGAGCTTACCTCTTTTACAAGGATCCTCTAGCCACAGGAGTCATCGACTCTGGCAATAATGGTTACTCTGACTTAATAACATCCTGAACATGGGGAATGACTTAAATCCATTTCTAGTTGTAGTCCACTGGTGCTGTTTGTGACAGCAGCAAGCTTTGGTCTCCTATCGAAATGTAAGCCTGTGCATGCAGTGCACCAGGAAGTCTTAGTTACAAGAGAGACGGGAGGGGTTGGGTGTGAGGGAACCATGAGGACACTGAGAACTGGGTGTTGGGCATGAGGTGTTTTGCATGTGTGAGAACTTGAAGATGGAAAAACAGGAAATTCATGAATGTGTTTCTTTTGTGTCTTTAGTTTGAACAATAGCTGTTTAAGATCCTGTGAGATGATTATAGGAGATAGTAAAACTGCCTCTACCTATGGACATTTAAAACATTTTTATTTATCTGTGAGTACAAATGGCTTAGGTCAAGTCTGAACACTTTAACCAAAGCAGACTAATCCCTAGCATTAATGATGCTAATGCAAAAGGAAAATTTGAGAAGCATGAATTGGCTATTCTTTTTTTTTTCTTGGTTATCAATGGTCCCTATCAAAGACTCAAAGGATGTTTTTCTTTCTCTAATGTGAAGGTTAAGGCGGGACTTCAACATCTGCCAAATCAAAAGTACTTAGAAATTAAATGGTAGGCTTTCAGTGTCCCTCCACCACAGTCAAGGAGCTGAGTGGACACCCTCTCAGCAGCATTAGATTAAATTCTCCCAAACCTCCTCAACAAACAGTTCTTAAATCGCCTCCCTCCTCTCCGTGGATTTTTAGTCAGCAGTTAGTTCTGTGTGTCTTGGTAAAACCTGTGGGACCAGTATGTAGTTTAACCCTGTTTCACTACCAGAATCACAGGTTTTGGTTCTAGTAATTCAAACTCGGAGGAAGATGTCTTCAGGTGCAACATTATCAGAGTACGACTTGAATTTCCTCATCGTTACAGAATAGCTGTCTACTGGTTCTGCTTGTCGGAGAGATGGCTACCTGTATACGTACAATAAATTTGTCTTTTATAAATTTTTTATAAAATAAAAATTTATCTTTAAGAGTTTGTTCTTTCCTGGCAATCATTGGGAATGAAAAAAGTATTCTTTCCTAACTCAAAGAATAATTTTCCCAAAGCAATTAACTTATTTTAACATTAAACAATGAACAGATAAAATTGTCCCATCACTATTTACTTTGCAACCTTGGTTGCCTCTGGGAATTATATTTCATTAACTTTCTATCTCTTTATTCAAAGCCTCTTTCATAATATTATTCCACTGCTGAATGTAGGCTATAGGGGCAACTCCCTGCTTCTACTGTTTGTTATTTGTTGGGTAGCTACTGAAACCCCACATCTTCACTGATAATCTAATTAAGTAGATTTATGTGTGAGAAAATTGCTCTCGATAGAAGATCTTATATGGCTATCTCTAAGTGGCCATCTCACAGATGTATAATACTTAACTCCTCTTCATCAAGTTACAAAATGTCAATTAGAAGGACCTGTGTGATCACCTAGTATTCCCCCACCCCTTTATACTTCTTTATCCTCCTCTGTCTCTACAGAACCCCACTTCATTGTAATGAGTTGTATAGTGTCTGTATTAGCCACAAACTGTAAGCGCTGGCAGGGCAGTGTCAAGACCTGTCACACAGATTGGCACATGGTTGGTGTTCTCACGAATATTTGATGAATGAACACTTGGCCATTTTTCTCCTTTTCCCTTTTTATAAACATAGAATTTGGGGAACTGATTTAAGTATTTATTCTGAGGCTTTTTTGGCTGTAACAAACTGCCCCCAAATTTAGAGACATAAAATGGCAATCTTACTTGCTCATGATTCTGAGCAAGAGCCCAGGAGAAAAGACGTGTCTGTGACTGGAGCTAGACGATTTTTACTTCCAAAATGCCTTAATCACCTGGCCAGCAAACCGATGCTGGCTGTGTACGGGGCGATCACCTCAGTTCTCCCGCATGTGGGCCTGCCCATGTGGTTGCTTGTGTTTCTTCCCTGTAGGGCAGGTGGGTTCCAAGAAGGGGGAGGTGGAAGGTGACAGTTCTTCTAAAATACAGGACTGAAACTGGCACTGTGTCACTTCTATGTGACCTCTTGGTTAGAAGAGCTATATGCTTAGCCCAGATTCAGAATGAGGGAGAAGTACATCCCACCCCTGCAAGGGGGATGTGACAAAGAATTTGCAACAATTTTTAAACTACTGCAGAAGCCACAGAGCAACAGAGCCTTGTCTAAACCCCTGATCTCTTAATTCCCAATGCCTGGCAATAGCCTCTTTGTTTTGTCTTTTAGCTGTTAATTCAGTGGTTTGTAATAGCTAACACTTTGTAAGCATTTCCCAGGTATTGACATACTGCTTTTTCAAAAAACACTATGAGATACTTTTCTATACAGATGAAGAAATTGAGGGATAACGAGGTGAAGAAACTTGTAAAATGGGAGGAGGTTAGCCAAAGAGCCGGCAGGTGATCAGGATCTGAGATGGCCATAGACCTGAAAGCACAGAGAGAACCTTGAGTCTGAGAAAGTGCTTTGTCCAATCAGAAAGTTTTAAAATTAACCTCAAGACTCTTTCATATTAAGGTGGTGCTTACACGACTATGGCTACCAGATTTGGGGTGCCAGAACCTTAAGTGAGTGGGGGAACCTGTCTACAGTAGGGAATGTGACGGTAAACCCAAGGGTGCTGTTTTCATAGCTGCCTGCAGCTGATTTACCCAATGCAAATCATGTGGACGGCTTTCTCTGGTGAGCGAGCAACTGGAAGGTAACACCTGCTGCATTTATAGCACAATGAAGAAGTTGTTGATGGCCAAAGATTTCATATTTAGTTATTTATGAAAGGAATCAAATTTCAGAAAACCAAGATTGCATTTTAAGTAATCTCTGGATTCTGGGAAAGAGGTGTGTGTTTAAGAGATTACAGAATCAGATAAGCCAAAAAAGACTCAGAAAATTGATAGATAATAGTTTGTGTGGATTTTTTTTTAATATATCAGCAAGGAGGGGGGTGTCATGGCAGAGATAAATTATATGCAGTTATCTTAAATCCCTCAACTATACCCAGATCCCTAACTGTGGTATCTTTTACTCTTGAAAGAAACGGGGGGAGAATAACCTGGATTACACAGGTAAACAGTTCAATTTATAGAGTAAACATTTACTGGGAGCTGTCCTTTTTTTTTCTAGCAAATGTCTCTTTTCTCTTACTGAACAGCAAAATTAGTACATGGGGAAAAGATGACACCCTTTGGGAGGTTTGCATTATTATAAGAATGACTGAGGTTGTAAAGCACTTTATGTACATCTTTCAAGGTATTTCTTACACTCAGCAAAGAAATTAAACCTTAAAAAAGTTTTGGGTGAAAAGAAATCCAGAATTAGCAGCTGTTGATTCTACTTGCCATACAAAAAGCTATAGGTTAGGGTTTGTTAACTTTGTAAATGAGCAACCAAAGCCTGTTGGGCTGGGAAAATTGTGTGGTGAAAGCTACTTGATGCTTTCCTTGGTGGGATACTTCGAGGCAAATCCCTCACCATGAAGTTTGATCCGTGCTTGGAACGCAGGGCAGGACATATGGGGCCAGAGATGGAAACACATCTTAAGCCAAAGACTGTAGTGTTTAATTACCTGAGAACAGAAAGTTTCACGACACCTCAGGGTATGTGCATGCGTGTCAGTTAAGGACTCCGGCTGGATTGTGAGAAATACTGAAGCAGTTGTCAAGGGAAGAATGCCAGCATGGAAGAAGATTGCCTGGCAGTTAGGAAAGCAGTGAAGTCCTCTGGTTGGTTGCATGGTAAGAGTGGGAGTAATTGCTTGTCCCTGTTTCCCGTGGGTTGTATGGACTTGTCCATAGAATATGTGGCACATCTATGACTGCTTGTTTCTACCCAGGCCCCTCCCATAGTTGTTCTTTCTTTTATCTATGTTCAGAACACTTACTGTAATGATTCCCCAGTCTCCTGGGGAGACCCATGAGATCTTTGAAGGCAGGGGCAGAGCAATGCCCATCACTGTATTGCTAGCACCTAGTCAGTATGTGATATAGTAGGAAGCCACAAACTTCGAAGTTACTTGTTTGGACCAAGCCCCAGTTGCCATGTTAGTGTGAAAGATGACTGACCACTTTTACATTTTGGTTAAAGTGCACATTTGAGGGGACTTAGTTTGATCATTATTAGTGTAACTTACTCCCTATTCCCTGTTTGTTTATTCATTCAACAAATACTGTGTGCCTTCTACATGCCAGGTGCTATTCTTAGGTCTGGCCATATAGACAGAACCAAAACTGATGTAGTCCTAACTCTTCTAATGGATCCTACATTCTAGAGAGAGATGGATGTCCAGTCTAGCGATATGTGCTAGAAAAGAAAAAAAATACACAGGGAATGAAGGAGGGAGGGATGATATTTTGGTGATGAGTGACGATGTGTCGGCAGGAATCTTAGACTAGAGACCTAATGGGATGAGAACTAGAGCCATGCAAAGATGGGGGATAATCATTGCAGGCAGAGGGAAGAACAGGGCCGAGGGGCAGAGGTTTAAGCAAGGAGGTGATGTGGCTGCAAGTGCAGTGAGCAAGGGAAGGGTGGAAAGGGTTGAGATATGAGAAAACAGATCTGGCTAGATCACTATAGCCTCATAAGCCATGGAAAAGAATCTCGGATTTTCTGGGAGGTTTTGAACATATACCTGAAATTTATATACAAGGGTTGTCTGGGAAAAAATCCAGCGATAAATGCCTTTGTTTTTCATAGTACATGACTGGATGCTTTCCAGACACCAGAGTAGGAGAGATGGCGGGAAGAGGGCGGACCAGCAAAGAAAAGGCCAGGAAGGTTTTGTCCCAAAAGCCTATTAAAGAAAGTATTTTCAGAAGAGAGTGGAGTGACCTGTCATAAAATGCTTCCCCGTCTGCTCCACACACTCCCTTGCAGCCTGTGCATATTCCTAAGCTTTCAAATTGTATCATTTTCTCCAATCAGAAATAATTGTTATTTTCCATACAAATAAACTATAGTTATTTTTGGATATCTTCAGTGTATAATAGTTGAGATCATTTTTCCCTTAAAAGGAATGGTTTGAAGAAGTGAGTGGCATGGACACTGGCCAAGAATGATGTATGGTTCAGTGTGGACGGGTGTAAAATATAGGTGGGTCTGAATTAGAAAAATCGTGTTTTTCTTTCCACTGTCACTTGGACCAATTTCCTTCAATCATGTAAATCACCGACTTTATTTTTATGAACGTTCGTATCAGCTTATTAACTTACAACAAATACAGCATCAAGGATTCTGAAATGCCATCACTTTTTTTCCTATTGAAAAGTCATTTGGTCGTCAGATGATAACCAGAAAGTTGCCTGGTAAGCATGGGATTGGATACAGGAGATGCTTCTGTTGGGGCGTGCCATTCAGTTTACCTTTGATTGATTGTTTATCTTATCCAAACTGTTTGCATGACTGATGAGGAAACTGAGGCCTCAAGAAGGCTGGCTAGTGGTGGAGGGGGAACGTAAAACCCAGATTTTTTTTTCTTTAATTCTCAGGCTTTTGCTTTCCTCTTCTGCCTCCACTTTCTCTGTTTCTGCATCACAGGATTTGCTTTAAAGTATGTTCTATAATATTCTATAACTATTTTAAAATAGAAAGTCTAGTCCAAGTCTTCAGAAAATGTTATCTGCATATGACATTACCATCAATCACACTATTAAAGTGACTAGAAGAATTTGTTTTTAATTGTAACTATGATTTTTGGATGTTTGAGGGAGACCCAAAAAAGCCCGGAATTTATTTATTAAGAAATTATGTATTCTTATGTGTTTAAACTTCAGTCACCTTCAGAGTACTCTCCGTTTGCCACAATACACCTATCGAGATGCTTTTTCCACTGCTCCGAACAGGTTTAGAACTAACTCATCCATTCTGATGTCTCTTAGTGCTTCTGCCGTCTTTTGTTTCACCTCTTTCACATTAGCAAAATGTTTCCCTTTGAGGACCTTTTTCATGCAGAGAAACAAAAAATAAATCACTTGGGGTGAGATTGGGTGGGGCACAGGGGTCATGCCGTTTTTTTGGTCAAAAACTGCTGAACAGTCAGCATGGTGTGGGCAGGTGTGTTGTCATGCTGCACGTTGTTCATGTACATCACCCATCATGAAATGGGCAAACGCATCGAAAGTCTCCAAAAAACATTCACTGCAGCCTAATGGAGCCTCTCCAACGCCAGCACTGACGCAGGTGGGCTCCTAAAACACTCACCTATGGGGGAAAGCCTGGATGGCAAGGGGTCCACCCTCTGGAATATAATTTGGGTTTTCTGGGGGTCCTCCCTAGTGTTAGTCTGTTTTCACTGGGTTTTTACTGGCCCAGCAGGTGTAAAAGTCCAAAACGGCAGTTGCAATGAGGTGGGCTTACTGTTGCTCCTTCGTCAACTGCTATGTGTTAATGGGGCACGACTGGGTCAATCCTCTTGTCCTCTTTTTTTAAATTATGGTAAAATAGACATAACACAGAATTTGCCATTTTAACCATTTTTAAGTGTACATGTCTACGGCATTCAGCACATTTACATTGTGGTGCAAATGTTATTAACACCTGCTTATCACACTTTTTCATATTCCCCAACCAAAATTCTGTACCCGCTAAATGCTGGCTCCCTATTCCTCTTCTCTCCCCTGCCATTCTACTCTCTGTCTATGAATTTTTTTTTAGAGGTGAAACAAAGAAATAGTTTATTGAGAGAAAGTACACTCCAAAGAGGTAGGAACGGACTCAAGCAGGAAAATGGCTCAAGAGCCTCTCTATGAATTTGACTAATCTTGGTATCTCAGATAAGTGGAATCATACAATATTTGTTCTTTTGTGACCGGTTTATTTCCCTTAGTGTAGTATCTTCAGGGTTAATCAGTGTTGTAGTATGTGTCAGAATTTCCTTCTTTTTTGAAGCTGAATGACATTCCATTTTATGTATATTTCACATTCTGTTTATCCATTCATCTGTTGATGAGCACTTGGATTGCTCCACCTTTTGACTATTTTGAATAATGCTTCTGTGAACATCGGTGTACAAATATCTCTTTGAGTCCCTGCTTTCACTTCTTTTGGGTGTGTACTTAGAAGGGGAATGGCTAGAGCATATGATAATTCTGTGTTTAATATTTCAAAGAATAGCTTTTCTATAACAGTCTATACTAGGGATGTCCAATCTTTTGGCTTCCCTGGGCCACAGTGGCAGAATTGTCTTGAGCCACACATATTATACACTAACACTAACAATAGCTGATGAGCTTAAAAAAAATAAAAAGGTTGCAAAAAAATCTTATAATGTTTTAAGAAAGTTTATGTATTTGTGTTGGGCCATATTCAGAGCCATCTGGGCTGCATGCAGCCCCGTGGGCTTCAGGTTGGTCAAGCTTGACCTACAGTGTAGATTCTATACTGTTTTCTGTGGCAACTGTACCATTTTACATATTCACATCAGCAGTGAACAAAGGTTCCAATTTTACCTCATCCTTGTTGATACTTGTTTTCTCTTTTCTTCTGTCTTTCAAAAAATAGCAATCCAGATAGGTCTGAGGTGGTATCTCATTGTGGTTTCTTTTTTGCATTTCCCCAGTGATCACTGATGTTGAGCATCTTTTCATGTGCTTATTGGCCATATCTTCTTTGGAAAATATCTATTCAAATCCTTACCCCATTTTTTAAAATTGGGTTTTGGGTATTTTGTTGTTGTTGTTGCATTACAGGAGTTCTTCCTTCATATTTTCTAGGTATCAGTTCCCTATCCCTCTTCTCCTTTGTCCATGTCTGACTTTTTTCCACGGTTGGGGTTTTTGCATGGCACTCACTCCTTGGTATTTCCATGTGGATTCACAATGAGTGTAAAATGCAACATGAGAGTAAAGTGCTTCTCTGTGGAAAACAGATGGACTCTGCCCAAGCCCAGGAGGCCCCTTCCTCCATAGTGTCCAGGAAGAAGTCATTTCCCAATATCCCACGGAGCCCGTGTACATTTCACAGGCCAACGCCCAGCAACTCTCCTTGTGGACAGGCTAGCTGATCTCTAGCAATGTTAGGCAGATACCAGAGTTAAGAGTTATGTTCATGGCATTTGAAGAGTTACATTTTTTTTACTGACATGCTGTGATTTCACAGTACTTAAGGAGGAGTTTTAGGATAGGGCTTTAGCAAGAGGAGCCTGTGGAGAGTAGCCAGGAAGTCTGGGTCTGGCCTGTTAGATTAGATAACTGTTACTACTTTATTTCTTGGTGCTGTGCATCTAATCCCAGTTAACCCAAAATCTAATTTATTTTCATGCTTGATTGGGAGCACTTCTGATTAAGTGTTGAGAAGAGAGTAAGCATCGTGTAAAAGTCCTGTGGAATGAGATGGTCCAGGGGCTGCTGTGCTGCACTGATTATTAATAGCCTGTTAATAGTAAGTAGGGAAAAATAGGTGAGTTGGACCTCAGGACAGTAGTTTTTATTTCTAACTCACAATGGATAGATTTAAACTCAAATTTGGGGTCGCCCCCCTCTTCAGGATGCCCTGATATGTGTGGGGCAGAAATGCCTTCTGGTATGATTGATAGGGCGACTTCCAAGACTATTTCTCATTTTGGGCTTCTGAATTGCTTATGAAAATGCTGTCTGGACACACATGTAATTACTGCTGAAGAAAGTGTCTGATGCTGATAAAGCTGCCTTCAAGCCCTTTAATTCCCTAAGTGTCAAAGATGGGGCATCTTTCTTATTTGGCATTAAACTGTCCCCAGCTAGCAATGTTGACATATTGGGGTCAGGATAATATGTTGAGTGATTAGGAAAGGTCTGTTTTTTGGTGACCTTCTCTACTGACTTCCCCACTGGGTCAGGTCTCTTGATTCATCACCCCGGTTTCTCTGTAAAACTACATGCGATAAAGTTGTGGGCTATTAAATCGTAGCTCTGCCACTTCTAGCTAGGTGATCTGGACTTACGTTCCCTATTAGGAAATGGTGATAATAAGAATGTTCACCTTGGGCAAATGTTACAAAGGCCAGTGACAGAATTTATGTAGTGCTTATCAAAGTGCTTGGTAAATATAATTGATTAACTCTCTCTGTTGGGAAAACAGCAACAACGGTAAGAGTTATTTGGCTACTACCATGCTTGTTTGCTACAGTAATGGTGCCAAGTAGAAGAAAAGTACTTTATGAACTGAACATTAGTAGCTGTAGTTGTAAGTGAGCACTGGAATAATTCAAAAGAAATTTTTACTTGGAGACAAATACATCATGAAAACAATACCAGGCATCCTGAGAGTTTCCCAGCCTGCTGATGGTTTTTTTTCTCTCTGGACCTTAATGCCAAAAGCTCATTACCTGAGAAAATGTTCTTCCAAATATTGGTAAGTCTTAGAAAAGAAAGTTGGATATTTCCATTTTCAGGATTTGCAGAGCTAGAATATCAATGAGCAAACAAGTGGCAACACTGATTGCTTTTAAATTTTTACTAATTTTGTTCCTTATTTTTATTAATTTTGCCCCAGCTATAGTGTCTCCAGGTCTTCTTGTGATCAGGAACTCACCTTAAGATAACCAACCTGGTTGATGGCATAACATGAGAGAGGGAAGGCATGGCAGGCCCCCACCCATGCCCAGAATAAGGACGCATTGTGGAGAAACAGGCCATGTTTTTCATGTTTTGAGTGACTGTTTCTTTCACGGAGATGAGGTTTTATCTGTGATACACTGCTGTGTGAATTTGCTAACCAGTTGTGACGTGAATTGGACGAAGGTTGCAGCGTGCCAGTAGGAGCTGGACTTTGGAATAGCAATGATGGGTGGAGGAGGCATGTCTGCTGGAGGAGAGAGATGAGCATTGGTAAGTGGGTAAAAGAGGACTCGAGTTTGCCCCACAGCAGTGAAGGCCGCCTCTGTTTTTGTTTACAGCTAGCTTTTTCATTTGGAAATGGTTTTCAAAAAGTTTCTGAGAACTTACTGAGATTTTGTCTAATGGTAGGAAAGAGGAAGTGGTAGAATATTCCCCCTCATGTTATAAAGTTGTTAGTTTGGTCATTTGCTAAAGAGTACGTATCTGGGGGCCATGGGAAGGAAATGCTCCAGCGTCATAGAATGAAGGGCCTAATAGCTCCCTTTTTGGTTGTGAAGTTTTGGACCCCTTGAACTTCCTTCCATCTCTGGCTCATCTCTGTAGATGCTCCTACAGTGATGTTACCCATTCCCATGGCTTAACCTCCCATCTGTGAGCTGTTGCCCCACAGGTCTTTATCGCCAACCCAGATCAACTGAATATTCAACAGGTAAAAGGAGAAACACAGGTCTTGTGAAATACAAAAACTTTTTGTAGTTATTATCTTCCTCCTCCTCTGTCATGCCCTCTCAAACAAAAACTTGCCTCAGTCCCTCTTCCTGCACCAGTTTTCCTTCCCATGGTGATGCCAGCTCATCTTAGTCCCCACAACGTGTCACCTTTTCTAGAAGGCCTTCTCACCTCCCTGTTAGTGCAGTGCCAAATACCCCATGTAATCTGGCCACACTGTTCATCCCTCTGACTTCTCCTGTAGCGCTCTACAACGTGACCTATTTACTGTTTCTCTGTCTCAGAAGCTTAGCTGGTTGGCAGTGGTTAGTGGCCAGAGAAATGCTTTCTTCTCAGAGCACATTCTTGTAATGTGGTTGACAGGAGACATGGCAGTTAAGAATGATGAGAAGAAGTAAAAAGAAACAAGATTAAGAAAAAAGAAATGCACAACGGCAACTTCTTTTGTACCAACTAGTGGTGCGAATCCCAGATTCCCTCTCCCTGAAGTTAGATCTGGATACCTTCTCCTTCTGAAGGCAAACACTGGGCCCCAGGGGATGCAGAGCTTGGCTTCCAGCCGAATCCCACAGGAGCAGCTGAGTCTGGCTCTGGGTATTCTCTCTTGGGAAGACAGGTGATCAGAGTGGAGGCTGTTTAGAAGTGACTTCTAGTCTGGGGATGGTGGGAGTAGCTCCTGGATCTAGAATTAGATTGTGTTATTGTATTAGAAATGATGACTGTAAAGGATGGTAAGACTAATGTTTTGTTGAAATATTTCAGGTGAAGCAACATGGGACAAAATTACTTCTGTTTTGTCTTGCAAGCAGTCCTTCCTTTTATGCATATCGAAAGCTAAATCTATACTTTTTAAAGCATGTAGCCTTCAGTACAAAAAAACTCGGGTTGTTTAATAATGCACACTAAAAGTTCTGATAGTCAAAGCCATTCTATTGAAACTACTGTTGTTCATTGATACTCTAATTAATCTACAGTAAAATTGTTACAACTCGTGGGAATGGTAATCTGACGCTTCTAGCCTTATCAAGGTTGCTTTCCCAACTAGAAATAATGAATATGTGGAATTAAGGATAAGGACATGGAGAATAATTTTATATATAATGTGCCCTACATGCAAAATACATCCTTTTTTGCAAGGAGGGAAGTCCCTGAAGTTAAATTCATTAGTATTCATTTGGAAATATGTTAATTGCTTTTCTCTGTGACTGATTCTCAATTTGGTGGGAATGATACAGATTTCGATTCATTTCATTAATTTAGGTTTTTACAAATATCAGTGTTCGTAGCTTACTGTATGGAACTAATATGGCATTCTGGTGAGATCTGGGTTACTGGCTGCATTTCATTCAGCATGTGATTGCAGTATTCCTCAGTGGTAGAATTAAGTTTTCAGCAAAACAATCAGCCTGTGATGCTTTGGGTGACTCTACATGCCGTGAACCACTGTGTTTATGTGGGCTGGATGGGAATATTGGCTCATGTTATACCACAAAATGATGAGGCCCATGTGCAGTGTCTTATAAATACTACTTAGCACAGCGGTTGGAATTGAGAAGTTAGTGTTATCAGTTGCGTGGAGAGTTCTGAGGTTTATGACTTAGATAAGAAATCAACTTTTTTTATTGTTCTGATTGTCGAGGAGCCCAAATGAAGACTGATGGACTTTACTGTTTACATTCCCACCTTGAATTCACCAAGTAAATTTAGAGAAAATTTTAAATTGCTTTCTAAAACTATTCCAACTATTAGTAATTAATAGGAAGAGCCCAGCTTAAGAAAAAAGACATCAATTGTCAATTTCTAGGCAGCATAAACCAGACTGTAGAGTGGGAACTATGAAGGCTGTTACAGTACTCAGGAGTAGCACTCAAAAATGCTAAACACTTTACTTGTATTTTTTTGTCATTTTGCTGATGATAATCTCTTATTTCAAGGTGCTCAACCCCTTAGCCCCTGTTGACCTCACCAGCTACAGCTCTGGTCACTTCACTCTCACATTCTGGTCTCCAACGAACTCAACTACTTTCATTACCTTCAAAGGTGCTTCATTGTCTCTTGACCTCAGAACTTCACATTTGCTGTTCATCTCTGATGTATTATTTATACCCTCAACCTTTGTTTATCTGCCTCCTGCTCATTTCATAAGACTTGGTTTAAGTGTTAGCTCCCCTGAAAATCTTCCCTGATGTTCCTACTTCAGTATAGATTCCAGCCTCTCCCCTATGCTCTGATGGCATTGGACATTTCTGCATTATAGCACTGAACACACTGTACAGGCCTGTGGACCTAGTATGTCCTACCACAGTGGCTGCTGTCCACCACTGATCACTCATCATTTCCTTGTGAGTGAATGACCTTACTTTAATCCTTGTAACAATTCATGGGACCAACATGTCCTATCTTTAGGGGCATTTGGTAGTGAGGGAATAGATGCTCAGACAGATTAAGGATCTTGCCCAAGGTCACATATTTAGTAGGTGGCAGGACCAAGTTTAAACTGGGTCTTATTCTAGAAGTCACTGCTATTTGTATGACATTTGTAGCCTTCTCGAACCATATAGTCATGGCCTCTAGAATTGGCATTTAGAACTTGGGGGTGGTGAGTGAGTTGATAGACTACAGGGAAGAAGAGGCATTGGTGATAATGTCCACGTTTCTGAGAGGATTATGCTGATAGGTGAGATTAGATCTCATGTAAAATCCAGTTTGAGGAGAATGAAGAGTCTGGCTTTGGGCATTCTAAATTGGCAATGACTGTTGGTCATCTAAGTAGAAATGTGCAGTTGGCTGTGAGATGATAAGGCTCTGAAAAAGGTCAGGGTTTGGGAATCTCTGGTCTTCATGGCTATTCCCTCAAATGTGCATGAATTGATGGCCGGTGTGCTCTATTCTAGCTTCTCCACACTAGATGACTATACATTATGTACCACATAAATAAAGAGTAGTATGAAGCAATCAAATAGTACGATGTGTATTCAAGTGTAGGTCAAAGGACCATAGTCTATGCCTTCTAGCATTTTATATATAATATACTGACATACATTTATGGTCCAGAATCTACCATTTAACTGAACAGGTTGTGCTTTTTAAGTTGTGGCTCTTTAATTTTTTTTAAGAAAAAACCGATTATTTCATCACATTACGCGAGCATTTCTACCTTTGATTCCTTCTTAAATGGCAGGAAAAGGAGTAAGTGGTATATAGCTGTGATCTTAAAAGTAATAAAATACATATACATAAAAAATTTGAAAAATAAATGAGTAACCAAAAACTTAGAATTTATACCATCAGCTAACATTTTGATATGTTCTTTCAGTTTTTACTATTTCTTTAGGGATCACACTTGGGTTTTATGGTATTATATCTTAATTTTTCTCATTTTTCTTGACATTCTTAAAACTTAAGTATTAATAACTCTGATAGTGCATCTTAATGTACCATAAAATACAATTACCATATTTTACCATGCATAAGATGATACTTTTGTCTAAAACTGTTAGACCACAAACTGGAGGATGTCTTATACATGGGAGTAACTGGTTGAGAGGGTTTCTTAATGGGTTAGAAAAGTAGGGGTAGTCTTATACATTGGGGCATCCTATACACAGAAACATATGGTAGCTATTGAATAAATAAGAAGGTTTTCAATCTTGGTTCATATAAGTAATGCACCCACATAATTATGCTTTCTTGTATCTTTAGGCACATTGTGGGGAGGGAGAGAGAATGTATAAATGAAGAAACTGAGCACTGTATTGTGCAGAGGTGGTGTCTGATGTTAAAAAGAGAAAATAAGGGTACTGTGAGGCCCTGGGGTGGTCTTTGTAAAATAATCCAAAGACCAAGAAGGTCACTTTAGAAAAAACACACACACAGACAATATAATAAATTGGGACCATCTGTTGTATTACATAGGCCTGCTTGCATAGTCTTCGGCCTGTTGCTTATTTAAGGATGCCTTTAAAATGGTGAAGGAAACACTTCTCGGCCTTTTGGCTAAGATCAAGCGTAAAATGGTGAAGGATACTGCCCGTTTCAGTGGGCACCAGGAAAGGAGTGCAGCAGGAGAGACCAGGATGGCAGGGCAGCAGATTCCTGAGCCAGCATACTGGGTATTCTTTGGGGCCAGCAAAATTGCAGCCACTGTGGCCTTGACATTCTGACCCAGGGGGAATTGTGGGAGGTAGGCATATGAGTTAGTCTGCCCATGTTTCTAAACCACGAAGTGAAACCAATTTTACAGTGATGTTTTTAAAAACGATATTTCACTTGAACATCTAATGATGTATTTACTCCCTTATACTCATATATCTGTTGATGTTTATGTTTACCTAATGTTAACCTAATGTCACAGAGTCTTCTGTGAGCCAATCTAATTGAAGGAAGCTTAATCCAGTTGGAGTCCTTTTTAATCATAGGGGCTGTTGAATTTTATTTTGGGGCCAAAGACTATTACCATTATGAATTGCTAGTATTTCTCTGTTTTCATGGTGACTTCCTATAAATAACAACAAAATTATTACTTGGAAATCCCTAAATTGAACTTTGTTGCTAAGTACAAGTCTACAGTTAAAGGCTCTGTTTAATTTTTGTTTAAAGTGGATATGACCAAAATGCTAATCTAGAGCAACATTTAACCTACTGGCTTGGCAGACTGTGCTGTGTAATCAATTTAGCTCTTGGAATCAGAGTAACTATTTTAGCAGAATAGAGGAAGGCCCACGTGTAACTTCAGGGTATTTGGGGGATTTTTGTTTGTTTTGTTCTTTCTTTTAAGGAGCTCATTCATCCAGTGGCCCGCCCTGGATAACCTACTGGCAGAGAAGGCTTTGGTTGCTAGGATGGTCTTAGGTCTTTGCCGCTTATAGGAACTGAAGGGAAGGCTGCTGGCTCTGTGAGCAAAGCCACCTACAACCTGGCCTTGCTTTCCTCTGCACCCCTTTCCCCCCACTTCTCTGGCATTCTGAAAGCCAAGCTGGGAATATAGGCAGGGTGAGGGGAGGTGTCAGAGCCTGGTTTCCTAACCAGAAATGTCACTGAGTGTAAACATTTTCTCAAGCATAAGGTGTAACAGTCATTCAGAAATGAGTATTTATGAAAACAGTTGATTTGGGGAACTTGGATGATGAAAGCCTTTATACTTGGTGATTCCGATAGCCCAATATTAGACCCATCAAAGAATTGTAGTAGAAACTTGACTGATTGAATAATTGGACATAGCTTTCAGAGTGCTAGTCTGGCCTCAGTGTCATTAGCCTTCCAAGTATCTTTAGTCAAAATTTAATGATCCCAGCTTAGTACAGAGGCTCCTCTGCTGATTTTCCCCATTCCTCGAGACAGTTGGTCTGCTAATAATTTTTACACTATTCTCAGCAAAGTAAAGGAAGGAACTGACCAGTTTCTAATGCATAGAATCTGATTTATGCTGTGCTCTAATTACCGCTGCACATTGTGACAAGCATCAAGGCTATATAGGGAGTAGGCGTTGTCTAATAGCATGACTGAAGTCAGTCCCTGTGTGGCATTCTTTCGGTGACCTTCTGGAAGTCTCCCACCCTGTTTCGTATGGTGGGTGGGTGTATAATGTTCAGCAATGTGTGTGTGCTGGAGAAGCTGGCATTTCGCTGCAGAGGTGAAACCCTCTCTTTCTCTGTATGTCACCATTACAGATAAATTTTGAAAGCAGCCCATAATTAGGAGTAGAATTTAGGGCCTTATCGTGATTGACACAACTGGGAGAATGAGGAAAGGAAACAGGGAAGAGAGCATATTTCATGGAGGCAGGGCTTATTAACCTATTCACCCTTGATATTACTCAGTGTTTCTTTCATCATCCCATGTATTATTATGGATGAGGAGATTTCTGATCTTTATTACCATGGCCATTTACATAGTGTTATTTGCATTTCTATACTTCATCCAATTTAATCATGAAAATGCCCTTATTTGGCCCTGCTGACTTCTGCTTAGCACGACCACATGCCTAACCCTCACTCCTCTTTTTTAAAATCCTATTGCGTTTAGTCTCTATGTGCACTTGTTAAGTGCTTTAAATGTGGCCGCCTCCTGTTTCTCCTGCTTAAGTTTTTCCTCCACTGAGAGCTTGTGAGCACCTTCTGTGGCTGGGAGTGTCCTGTACTTTATGTACTCTTCTGTTGTCCCTCAGTAATACCTAATACAGTATGGGAAAATTAAAGGAGACTTAACTAAGACAGACCCTGGGTATTGAAGGCATGACTCACAATAGAGCACAGAATCTCCAGCTCTCAGCTTTATATAAACATCCTAATATCTCATTGCTCATCTACGCAGTTTCCCTGCAGGCAGCTTTTGGAAAACCCTGAGCAAGACGGAAACCCTTCATATAACATGCTGCAGCTGACAATGGAACTTTGCCAGAAGGGAAAAAGGGTACACATTCACGGCATTCCTACTGTTTGCTAGAGACTCTGCATTGATTCAGTAACTGGCAATGAGTCAATTTCCTGCTTTGGAGGAAATGCTGCTTTTTCTCTTTCCACTCCAAAATTTGTCCAGTGTCACTCTCAGCCCCTCAGGTACTGTTCTGATAAATATATAGATTAAGAGTAAGAAGTTCTTTTATTTTCCTTTGTATTGTGATGGGACTAATAGTTCTCCCTCCTTATTTCATTAATGTTTTCACATTGGTGGAATAGTAGTAGTAGTACCTTCTTCAAACTATTCCTCACCTCATTCTACAGTCCCTGTTGCTGGCAGACCCAAGAATTAGCAGCCACCTTATCAACATTATTACATTTTTGTGCTTCTGGGCTGCCTACACACTTGATAGTCAGTGCTTTTATTAGCTGAAGATTGAAGATTCAAATAAATAAAGTACAACAAAGTAAAAATAACCTAGTCAGATATGATAAGAGAGTAATGTCCCTTAATTCATTTGCTGAAGTGTTTCCTTACAATCTATGCATTATCATATTCATTTTTAAAGAATAATTACTGTATTTTGTTGAAAGAATAGGCTCATAAATTCCAAGAAGCTAATTATATTTTGTTACTGGTGTTGCTAGAATTCTAATAAGCTTATTCGTATTTCTAGGTTAGCTGTTGAAAGAGGGAGCATATTCTAACGTGGACATGTGTGTCCTGGCAATTAGAAATTACTGAGAAAAAAATGATGATATTTTGTCATTAAAAGAGCTTTCTAACACTTGATTATGCTAAAATGACCGTGGTAGAACCTGATTTTAAATTGAAGAAGGAAATTAAATTGCTTCTCTATTTTTAATGTATGTCTGTCAGGGAAAAGGAAGAATTAAAGGGAGAGCATTTTAACCTGATTATATTTGTAGGCTCTTTTAAGATAAAAAGAAGAAGAAGAAAAGAAACTCCACAGTATTTAGAGACAGTGGGTGATTTTAAAAATCACTGTCAGAACAAATATCATCATACCACTAGGCTTACAGTGTTACACAGATGGTAGTGATGGCTCCTGTTTGAGTGCTTATTCTTACTGTGTGCCTGGCCTTATGAGGAACTTGAGACAGAGAAGTTAAATAGCTTGCCCAAGGTCACAGAGTAAGCAGCAGAGCTTCAGACAACTAAACCTAAACTAAAAATAAAAAAACTAAACTAAGTTTAGTGAAACTAAACTAAATGAAACTAAAAATAAAAAAAAAAAATCAAGAGAAAGAAAATATAAACAAGCAAAAGCTAGTCAAGTTCCAATTTTTAATGTAGAGAATTGAGTTTAAAGTAACTATATTTGTTAAGTTAATCAGTCATATTTGCTTATGCAAATATTCTTACTTGAATTTCTGTTAAGGTAGAACTGTCTCTCAGTTTACCAAGGAATTTCAGTGTAAAAACCACTATCGTCCTGAGCAAACTGGGACAGTTGTTCACCTTGTTTCTGATGATAAATTTTGTTTCTAATTTCATAGTAGGAAATTTTTCTTTACTAAATTTATTGGGGTGCATTGGTTAGTAAAATTATGTGGTTTCAGGTGTACACTTCTATAATACATCGTCCATGTGTTGTATTGGGTGCTCACCACCCAGAGTCAGTTCTTCTATCACCGTATGTTTGACACCCCCTTTACAAGAAATTCTTGATTAAGGCAAGGCTGACTGATCATAGGAAACCTTTTTCTTTTTTCCTTGTCAAATAGGTCTCCTATCTGTGGCTTTTTTTGTCTTCTGTTTAAGATTTGAGCCTGGAGACCATTACTGTCCACAGTGCTTAGCGCTTACCTAATAATTTGTGCATCTAATGTTCTGGGTAGTTAAGAGGAGAGAGAAAAACTGTGCCATTATTAGTGATGGGGAAACTGAGTCAAGGAAAAGCAAAACATTTCTTATAACCATAGGAATCCACAGCAGCCCAGTCAGCAGCATTACATCCTTGTGAGGCTATGCTTGGAAATGCACACAAAAACTAGGTGAAACTGTTTTCTTCCATTGTCTTAAACATACTTGACCATTTAAGGGTACAATTTTAAGTAATACTGCTACAATCAATGACTTCGTTAAATTGCTTAGTTAAACTAGACTAATTGATAGAAAAATTTAATGAAGCAAATAGTTTTGTTTTGTCTCAGCAAACTTAATTTTTCCTCAAGGAGAGATTAAATTAAGGCCATATATGCCAACTTTGTGTATTTGTTTAATTTTTTTTTTTTTTGCAGGGAAATTTATGAGGTAAAGTGAATAGTTATCTTCATGCCAAAGGTTTTTCTTAATACTGATATTGGTAGAATTTGGGCTCTTGAATTTAAAGAGCAAAGACATACTGGGCTATTGGGAAGATAACATGCATGGAAGTTAGGGTTGTGTAGCTTAGGTCTGGTGGAATTTGGTATCAGAATTTCCATGTCTCAACTTTCTAAGCAGAGGCCTTGTTATCATATTCTCTGCTTCATCATAGGCTGAAAAGTTAAAATGGGCCTGCCATCAGAAAACATGAACCACTTCTATAGTATCCCATTATGTGGGATAAAGAAAGTCAGGAAGAGATTTGGGTGGGCATAAAGAATTTGACCTAATGATTGGTAGCCTGGGATTTTTGGGAGCCTGGCATTTTTATTCCATACGAGGTCAGCCACTGACTAGACCACTTTATTTTCTTTATCCTTCATTTTCTATGATTCTCCTTTTTCATAACAATCTGAATGAATTTGCTGTGTCCCTATGGTAAAATTGGAAATTCTGTCAGTGAAAGGCCAAGTCCACCCCCTCAAATCAACACATATGCATAGGCTCCCCCCGCCCCCGGCCCGATTCTGTGGCAGTTAGCTTAAGTGAATGCCTTCCATGTTCGGACATCCTGACACCGATGACCTAAAGGTGAACAGCTTTGTTATTCATTACTGACTCTTAGGATGACTACATTTGTTATTACTAATGCTTATTTAAGGGTCACTCAAAATTGCTGAAGAAGGAATCTATTTTTATCTTGTCTTGAATAAGTTGCAAGCATATTTCTCTAGTGCAAAAGTGATGACAGCAATCTGAATCCAGCTCCGTCAGGTACCCTCTCCTTTAATGTGTTGTGAATAGAAGCTAATTTTGTTAAAACAGCCCTGCTCTTCCCATCTCTACTTTATGCTCTCTTCCTTCTATAGTGAAGCTGTATGTTCCACAGTTTCAAAAATGTAATTGTATTTCAGACAAATACACATATATGGGTATGCTTTGGAATGAGCTCTGTGTGGTCTGTTGCCTTATCTCTGCACTAAATCTTGCAGTGGTGAAAAGAAAAACAAAAGCAGTTCTTTAAGTGGGGTATCCTTGCTACCCTTTTGGCAATCATCTTTATTGCCATTCATTGCTGCTCTGACATTTCCATGAAAATTCTGAGGGCAGCTGAACTAGATAAATTAGGCCCTTTCTGACCAAATAAAAAACCATTGACATTTTGGCAGTGCTAAACTCATTAACTGTATTAGCCGGGAGTCCTGCTTTTAGCAAAGCTCCATCCTGGGCATGTGACTGTAGGTTGGGGAAGATAAAGACCTTACAGCTCCTAATTAGCAGATGTAACAAATGGCAAACAGTTTGTGGGAGTCCCTGAATAACATTAATCAGATTTAGAAAGCTACCACAATTTAATAATTTGCTCTAATGTCAATGTGAAAAAAAATACATTATTCCAGAGATGTGAAGGAAGTGCTTTTATGATGCATTATCACTGCAGTAGTTACAGTCAAGAGATGGGAGTTTAACCATAAGCATTCTTTACTCTTCAGGTTTTCTCTGAAAAAGCTTATAGCAAACAGTTCATTTAGCTTCTGGTTCCCTGCAGCAGACTCGAAAGGCTCCACCTGGAGAGAGATTGCAGAGCCCTGACGCCAGGAAAGGAACTGGCCTGCTGGTGTTGAACGGGTTTTGTAAGCAGAGAATGACTATGATTTGTCTTCCTCCAGCATGCAAAGCTGGTCTGACTTTTGTTTCTTCATTTCTGTCTTCTCTGTCAAATGCTCACCCACCTTCTATCGAGTCCTACTGTTTCCACTGCTACCTTCATGGTTTCTAATTTTTAGTACCATTCTCCTCTTGTCCTTTTGGTACCCTTTTCTTTTTCCCTGCATTCTCATCTTTGGGGAAAAAAAAGTCTGGCCTTTGCAGAAAACACTAATGTTAATGTTCCTGTCTTCCAGTCTGTACTAACCAATCAGGTTACCTTCGGGTACAATCATTGGCTTCTCCAAGCTGGTCTGTCTCAGCTGATGTTTTCCTACCCAGAACTCCAGTATATTTGGAACCATTCTAGAAGCCAATTAAAACTAGTTCCAGTAACCTAGATTAATAGATGATTTTTTAAAAATCTACTTCTTAAACTAAAACATTTTTCTTTTGCCCACAACTTCCAGAGTATTACTTTAGTCAGTATATGAGTGACACTTAATTTAGCAGCACTTCATTTATAACAGGATTCTAGGCCTGCTGGATGGAGGGAGGACACAAGATGTGCCACTGTCTACCTGCCTGGGCTGCCTTTTAACCCTCACTGAGAGACAGAACACAAAATTGTTATCTAAGTATCAAGTGAGTCATACAGGCTATTAATGCCACGTGTTGAGAGAAACAACATGATCGTCTGCAGTGGTCAAGGAAAATTGATGATAGTAGTGTATCCTGAAGGACTTCCTCTAAGCAGGAAGAAGGGATTTCTGTGGCGTTGGTGCTGTATCTCTGTGTGTGATTTTATATGAATATATATGTGTATATGTATATATGTATATATGTATAAATATAATATAACATAAGAAATCTCTGGGGAAAGTTGAGCAGACAAGCATGACTAGATGAAAACTCTAGATGAAGTGGCAAAGGTAGGGTTCACCTTTCCTCAGAGAGAGAGAGAGCGAGAGAACGTGAGGACCTCTTATTCCATGTTGCATTAGGAAAGAATCTTACTGGCTACTCTAGGGGAAACCACTGCAGTTTTAATGCAGGGAAGTGGTATGGGGAAAATGGTGCTCTGCAGAAGATGAATTTTGAATTTATTTGTGGAGGAGTGTGTGGATAGGGAGATGTACTAGTGAGGAAAAAGAGTTAAGGAGTTGTTTCAGTAACCCAGGTTTACAGAGATTAGGCCTGGATTAAGTTGGGAAAAGTGTTGGATATGAGAGTGACCAAATTGGTTGAGTGAGAGATTGTGAAGGAAAGGAGCAGAGAGGAGTTGAGGATGTAGCTGGATTTGTTTTTGTTTTCTTCCTTCATCATTCATTGCACTTTATTTCATTCCACTTTAAGATGAATTCTGTTTCAGCAAAAACATTTATTAGGTGTTACAAGTAAATATAGAAGTTATTTTTAATAACTTTTTGAGATATTTATATATAATTTATCCATTGAAAGTATAAAATTCATGTTTTTTTTTTTTATTCACAGAACTGTGTAAGCATCTCCACAATCTAATTTTAGAACATTTTCATCATCCCTAAGAAAAAGCCAATTAGCAGTCAGTCCCTGCCTTCCACCCTCCTAGGCAACTGTAGTCTGCTTCTGTCACTGTAGATTTGCCTGTTGTGGAAATCATGCCATGTGGCCTTTTGTGATAGCTTCTTTCACTTAGCGTAATATTTTCAAGGTGCATCCATGTTGTAGCATGTCTCGGTGTGTAGCTGGGACTTGATTTGGCCATGAGGTGAATGGGACATGGTACCCTCAACAGAAGGAAGCTTAGAAATCAAGTGGCTGCCTCACTGGTTAAATGGGCATGATAGCACCACCCTTTTTACTTCCCAGAGTTGTTCTGAAGATCAGGTGATGTATATGAACACTTATTTACTTTATATAAACTTAGAAGTTTTTATGGTGTATTTTGCTGAAGAGAAGATGAGCTTTGGGGTAAGAGGATGAAATTTGGATATTACATTTGGGTGGATGGTATCGCCTGTGTCCATGGCCAGCTTGAACAGCCTCTTGCGAAGTCTTGCTTGTTGAGCCAGTGGTTGAGTCCATGAGAGCTGATGAGGTTCTCTGGGGCAGAGGTTGAAGAAGGGAGAGTAGAGAGCTGAGATCTGGAGAAGGCCTGTTGTAGGAGGGGAAGAAGAAAGGTGCTGCAGTATAGGGATGGGGGAGGGGGAGACAAGCCTAGGATACAATGGAGCACTAAGCCTGTTCTGCTGAAATGGTTTAAGAATGCAATCATAGCTAAGTCTCTCAATTAGCGAACTGTTAGCGAAGTCATGCCAGTGCAGGATTCTCTGACCCAATTTAGTATTGGCCCAAGCCCACGCGTTAATGGGTCAGTAACTCAGGCCCTTATTTAAAAAACAAAGTGGAACAAAGCAGTAAAGAGCCCTGGGCTTGAAATGGGATCTGGATCCTGGGCCAAGATTCCACTACTTACTGTGTTGGCTTGAGCTTCACGCCTAGTCTCTCTGAGCCTTAGGTTTCCTTTGTCTGTACACGAAAGCCATTAGCTCCGTGCTGAGGTGTTGGAGATCACCTCATCACCTCAAATGCAGCCAGGTGTACAAAAAGACTGGAAGTGCTCAAATGCCTTCACATGTAAGGGAGTGGTGCTGGCCCACCTGCTGCCCATCCCTCTCATACATAAATACAAATAAAGCCAGTTGTGAGACACTGGGGATTTCTCAAGGACTGGCTCTGGCTGCCTTTGTGAGAAGCCCTGTCGTGTTGTGTGAGGTGTTTGTAAATGGTGGAATTGATTGTTGCTGGGCTTACAGGAGCCCCACTTGGGGAGAGCAGACATTTGGTCTGAATTTTTTTATAGGTTTTTTTTTTTTTCAGGAGAGGTGGTGATTCTTTTGGGGTGATAATGGTGTAGTGGTAGGTAGAGGCTGTGTGTATGTGATGGGAAAGAGGAAGCAAGTGAAAAGAAATGTAGATGGAAGGTAGAGGTGGTAGTCCCGAGCTGGGACCCTAAAGTGCAGATGTTTTTCAGGCTTCCAGGAGCCCGAGTGAAGCAAGGAACAATCATAAAAAAGAACATCAGTTTTTCCTGGAGTTTGGCCTACGATCCAGGGTCTTAATAAATGTTGAAATCAATTGCCTGAGACTGCTGCATACTATGACGAGTCTTACTAAACCACCCAATGCACACGTTTATTTTGAGTTTTTGGGAAAAAATGATCAGATATTGTTTTTGCATAAAAAGATGGGTGTTTCAAAAACTTCTGCTGTTGTCCAGTGCATTCTTTCTTCAGTTTTCTTTTTCCACAATACCTTCTGACCAGTAAATGTACCAGCTTGCCTGTTTTGGACTCAAGCACGTGCAACTCTGCCAGTAAGGAGCTCTCATTTCAGACATTGGCATGTGCAGTAGTAAGTTAAACTTATCTCTGGAAGGAGACTTACTATCTCTCTTCCTAAATTTATATGGCTTGTTTTCCCCACCTGGTAGACAAACTGGATACTTAAGAGTCCTTATCCAGATCTCCTCCCCCCATTTTCTGGGAACCACTTTGTACTCCATTTATGCTGCTACACGGGGCCCTGTAAACTTGACTCATCTCCTGGGCACTTGCAACCGAAATATGTCTCACTCCTAGTCCGACTGTCTGCATCTACAGGGGAGATGGAGACTCTGGTGGTGTACGAACTGGAAAGGGGCAAAGTCAAGAGATATGCCCAAGTTCCTGCATGGTACCCCTGTGTACTTAATAACAAATGAAAAGGTTTTAGGTTCACTTTTTTGCTTAACCTTTTGCTGCGACCTTCAGATATATTTGAATGAATATTTCCATCCGCTGACTGCAGAGTTCAAGTTTTCCCCATGAGCTCAAAAAACTTGGTTATTCAGTGTGAAACTATTTCAAAGCCTTTTCTCCATTTACAAGATTTTTAAATATATTTCCCTGTGACTTGCACTATCAACAACAAAGATGTTTTGCATGCCATATTGTGTAACATTCTGTAATAAATCTTTTATGTCATCAATGCCATTAGATTCTAATTTATCTATAGTTAAATCTAACTGATGCCCCTTAGTATGTTTTGAGTATTTTTTTTGCTAAAATTCAATACAATGGTAAATTGACTGCCATATAACAAAATGTAAAATAAAAATGTCATTTATATGCAAAGCAGCTCAAAACGTTATTATTAAATGCATAAAATAGGCAAAATACCAAGTTTTTATACATTGTGGCTTTTTGACATATTTTGAAAAAGCAACTTAAAGTCAGTGCAGTGAAAGGGTTAGTTAAATTATCTCAAGTGGCTTTGGGAACTTGTAACCAAAGGAGCCCTAACTAACATAATAGTTAAGAGCAGCCTGAGATAATAGGTGCTATGAGCACCTATTATAAAGTATATAAGTAGAGGGCTGAGTGACTGAAAATGTGTCCCCATAGAGCTGCTCTGTCTCTCCAAAGTGCAGACATTGAAGTTGGGGCTTATCCTGTGACATCATAGCTTTGCTCTGAACTAGAAGGAGAAGCATTTGTTAAAGGTATCAGGTTGGGAGAAAACAATGATTGCTGCTTTCAGTACAATTGTCTGTCTCTAGGATTAATTTTCTAAGGGTCCCAAAATGTTCAGAGGCATATAGGACTTGGGGCCAGAGCAGGGGTAGGCACACATTTTCTGCAAAGGGCCGGACAGTAAATACTTTAATTTTTGTGGGTCCTTGGGTCTCTGCCGCAAACTACTTGACCCTTAAAGGTAAAATGCAGTCATAGAGCTGTAAATAAATGAGCGTAGCTGTATCTCAGTGCACCTTTATTTACTGGCACTGAAATTTGAAATTCATATAATTTTTGCACATCATCACATATTCTTTTGATTTTCTTTTTTCAACCATTTAAAAATGTGAAAACATTTCTTAGCTTGTAGGCTGAACAGAATCATTCAGTGAGTTGGATTTGACCCCCTGGCTGTAGTTTGCAGACCCCTAGAGCATGATATGTTAGCAAAGGGATTGTGTGCCTTTGCAATAACTCAGATGGGTCATACAGCTTTCATTGAGTGTGAGTCCTGAGTATTTTAGCCATTTCATTAACCCCGCCAGACCTCTGTAGGTCAGCTGGCTAGTTGTAACTAACCCTTGAAATAGAGGACAGATTTTAAGTTCATTGAGCTGGTTTTAGAACTGAGAGCTAATAATTACCACTGCAGTCTTCTAGGTGTTTGACCCATGACTGATGCCCTCTGAGCATTGCACAAGCAGGACCAGATGCTGTTTCATGTGCACATAGAGAAAGCACAGCTCCTGCTATATAGTTTAATGCTTTATGTGAAGCCCAGATTAGAATGGCAAAGTTTAATTTTCTTACCTGTAGGTTAGCCACTGAAACTGACACATTCCCTTCTTCAGTGGTTGAAAAAAGTATGTTTTTTTAAAAAATTTATTGAGATATAATTGTATGTAGTGCGTTATCTAATAAACTACACATATTTAAAATATATAATTTGAGGAGTTTTTGTATACAGTAGAGTCTTTGTTAACTGGAACTCATGCAACTGGCAATTTTTTTTTGCTAGTTGCCTGAGATAGTGCCGGTTACTTGAGAGTGAGCGTTTCTTGAGTTCCAGTTAATAAAGAGTCTACTTACATTTATCTGGCATCTACCAATCCCCATAAGTGCTGGTTAACTGAGAGTCTACTCTTACCATTACCACAATCAAGATACTGAATATATCCATCATTTCCAAAAGTTTCCTCTCACCTCTTCCTTCTCTCCATTCCTCTCCTCTTTCCTGCACAATCACTAATCTGCTTTCTGTCACTCTAGATTAGTTTGCATTTTATTGAATTTGACGTAAATCGAATCTTACGATACATACTACATTTTTGGTCTGGCTTCTTTCATTCAGTATAGTGATTTTAAGATTCATCCATGTTGCATGTGTCAATCATTCATTCCTTCTTGTGGCTGAGAAGTCTTCCACTGTATGAATTTACCATAATTTAGCTGTTCGTCTGTTGATGGACATTTGAGTTTTTCCCACTTTGTGGGCATTACAAATAAGTTTGCTGTTACCATTTATGGATAGGCCTTTTTATGGACATGGTCTTTTTATGCTGTCATTTCTCTTGGGTAAATATCTAGGAGTGGAATAGCCGATCACATGGAAAATACCTATTTGACTTTTTAAGAAACTCCCAAACTGCTTTGCAAAGAGGTTGTACCATGTTATATTCCCACCGGCAATGCTGGAGGGTTCTGCTTCCTTCACACCCTCACCAACTAAGCGTGCTGGTTTTAGGAAGCAGTTTTAGTGGCATTTACCTTATAAATACTCTTAAATGTGGAAAATCACATCCTTGGTGATCACTCTCTGTTGGTTTCCCAAGAGCACCTCTTCTTATTCCCAGAACATCTTGTAAAATGAGGAATTAAAGGACCAGGTAAGATGCATGAGGTAGGCAAAGTCAGCTTGGTTTGGCTTGCTGTCTAACCAGAGTTGTTTTTTCCTTATTCTTTTTTTCTCTGTTCCTTTAACTATAAGCCCACTGGTTTTCTTTCCTTTTTTTTTTTTTAACTTCCTTCAGTTATTTTGCCTTTACCATGTTGAGGTTGAGGGTTGTGTCTTGATATGTGTGAAATTGGTATGCGAGAGTCAAGCTGTTTTCTGCCACCTGTGAATGTCTCAGGAAAAATTAAGATGCTCCTGGAGATAACCCCTTAGGTAATAGCTATATTACAGCTTTTACTTTTCAGAGCAGCTTCCCTGCAATAAAATTATTGCAGTCTTTTTGCCCTGTCCTTGAGTTACATTGCTCTGAGAAATGAAACGTTGCCGAAAATGTATGCCTCTTTGTAGGAGAGTTTTAAACAATTTGAAAGAGCCATGCTTTAACAGAGCCAATTTTGCAGCTTACTAGTTCTTACACTGAACCTGTAGCTATTCAGCTGTGCAAGTGAATCGGGTCCACTATTGATTAATCAATAGTAAGCTAGCTATGATTCTTTGGCATGGCAACCAATATCCTATCAAGATTTAATGGACTCCATTTCCTTGTCTTTGCCTTCAGTTCCCATTCCCTTCATAGTCTCCTCCATCGCAGTCACTTAGATTTAGCTGCAATCTCCCCTAACTGGTCAAGTTGGAAAGAGGTGTCTGCACTCTTTAACTCCAGCAGATGCCCCTAAATTGTCAGGTGTCTTAGAAGAGACTTGACACTCGAGTTGTTAGGACCAGTCTTCTCATTTATTCTTTCCTAACTTGAGAACACTCCCGCTCTCCCAGCTGAAGAACTGGAGATTTATGGTTTCTTACCAGCTCTCCTCTGCCAAGATTGTGAGGGCAGTGCTTGTTGCTCTGCAGCCTCACTAATGGGCCCATCAGGCAAAGCAAAGCCTCAAGTAGGTTTCCTTGAAGGCATAGATACAGTAGAAAAATACAGAAGTTAGGAAAATCATTTCTCAAATGAATTTTGAAAAGTGTGTCAGAATACCAGCCTTCTTGCTCTAAATAAACTTGGTGGCTGTGTTAGCCTTCATTTGCTTTCTGCATGCTCATTTTACCCTCTGCTAGGTCATGTTGGCTGATGGGGTTTAGAGCAATAGTTCTTAAAGTGTGGTCCCTAGATCTGCAGTATTAGCATCACAGAGGAACCTGTTGAAATGTAGATCTACTAAATAAAAAAATCAAATGGCTAACCCAAGAATTTTTTTAACAAGCCCATCAGGTGACTCTGTACACCAAAATTTGAGAACCACTTGCGCCGTGCCAAACCTGTGTTTGGATCCTGCTTGTGTTTCTTAAGAGCTAAGTGAGGACTAGTTATTTTTCCTCCAGTTCCTTTATTTTTATAAAGAGCCGATAACCATCTCTACTTTTCAAGGTTATAGTGGGGATTAGGATGATATATGTAAATATTTGCACATAAGTACTCAGTAAACAATATGGTATCTGGCACCATTTTTTAAAAGGAGTGGTGGTAGACACTGAGAAGATAAAGGAATAAAGGATGGGCTCAGCCATGAAGAGTTTGCTGTGAACAGAGGTAACTCACATGTAAATGATTATCTGATTTCCATCCCCCCCACACCAAAATGCTAAGCTTTCTCATAAAACTCAAGCGAAAGGTATTTTCCTTTACTTGTTTTCCTTTCTACCTGGTAAGTGATGAAGAAAGTATGAGTAGTAATGTGCCTAGGGTCATGGAATTAACATTACTTTTGATGGAAATCGGTTGAGGTTGTATTCCTAGTTATAAGCCTGAAAGTACAGAGCATCCCATAGGGGGCCTTTGTTTCAGAGCACCTTAGGAGAATAGGCTTTTGGTTTTGCATGGATCTTGTATTTTAAAAAACTGTTGAGACAAACGTGAAAAACTTCATGCTCTTGTGAGGGATTTGTGAATCAGTCTAATTTTGTTCCTCACCCCCAGTTTTATTGAGATATACTTTCCATTTCTTTATTAGCACATGGATAGATGGACACATGGACCATTGACCTTTTTTGTCTTAATAACCAGGTAGATTTGTATATACTTCAGTGACAGTAAATGATGTTGCTAAGCATCATCCTGCCTGCCCGGACTCCGAAGTTTAAGCTGATTCCTGGTGATAAAGAAACAAGTGGCTTCACCGCTATCTCTGCGTACGACTTTTGAAGCATATTAAGAGTAACGTGCTTTCCAATTAATTTTGTTTTCCTTTAGTAAGTGATAATAAGTCTATTAAATGACTTGGGCTGGGGGTGAAGTCCATGATCTGGCAACTTTGTGTATTTTCAAAGGCTGTCTTCTAACCTGTGAAGTGGGCTTATGGAATTAGAAGTCAGGGCTGAATGACTTTGAAAGGCTCTCTGAATAGTATTTGGTATTTGACTAAATGAGAAAGATGGCAATGTTCACTTTTTGACTATTTCAGCTGGGATTCATCTGTAACAAAGGGGCATCTCACAAATGACTGAGAATGGAAAATAAATGCTATCTCCATAACAGAAGTCACTCTTATGGTTCTTAAGGGGGTAGAGGAGTACCTTTCTAAGAGAATTTATTTGGCTTCAATTATCAGAGAATATTTAATAATAATGGGATATTTTTGGGGGGATTTTATCTTGCTTTTTGCTATTGTAAATCTAAAAATGTGGGCGGTTTTAAAATAAAGCACTTCTTAAACTTTTTACTCCAAATGCATGATACATCCTACAAGTTAAACAGATCACTTTAAAAATCTTATGGTATAAGAATTTTAATGGATAGCAAAAAGCATAATTATGTGGTCAAGCAGAGTACTACAGTCCCTTAATTTACTGTAAAATCACTTTTAAAAGTTTTAATTAGCATAATTAAGTAGAATAAGTGATAAGATACATTCCTTTAGGTATTTCTGTATGCATTCTCTCCTTGAGTCACTGCATTAACAGGAATCTTTCAGTACAATTACCTCCTCTAACTTAGGCCAGAAGTGAGGCACAAACCATAACCATGTAGGTTAGTGCCGTGTGACACACTGTATTTTTTCCAACCTCGCCTGAGTCCCCAGGCTCCTAAGCAGTTCCTTCTATTTGTCCTTGTCTATTGCCCTCCAAATATTCTGACTGCCACCTATAGAAAGAACAGTTTACATTATGATCCAGGCACTTATGGCTGGTTTTTTTCCGGACAGCTCTTGTATACATCAACATGTTCTATTTGACTATAGATGATGATTGCCTTTATTGTATGGAGTGTACTCCAATTTTTTATTCCTTTCTAAAAAATAAATTGATTAAGGTCTCCTTGCAAGCAGCTTGTTGAAAAACACTGCCTTGGACAACTCTCTCTTGCCATTCACCAATTCACCACAGTGGTTATTCACTGCCTTTTCTACTCTCATGTTTGATCATTCCTCTCAATGTCCACAGAGGCTCTGGCCTTCTACTTCACAGAGAGAGCCATTGAGTTGTGACTTCCTCAGCTTGTCGCCATCCTGCGAGTATCTGCACTGGAACTGTCCATTCATCTGTCCTCTTTCCTTCCCTTAAGGGAGAGGTTTCCTTTCTCCACAAGTGCTCTAGATATCACCCTTTGAACTCTGGTCCCACACATTGTGCTGGGTCAGGATGACTTCAAGTGGTCCTGAAGTATGTGCCAAAAGCCCATGAACCTTAAAATTGAACATACTCATGCCCACAAATCCCCTGCTGCCTATGTATCTTAACACCACAAACTTCTGGTTATCTCAATTAACAAGATAGAGGGGATAAGGAAAAAAAAGAGTAAATTTGTGACAACCAGTTGGTGCCACCAGATAATAGGAAGAGGAAAAATGAAGCATGATAACCTTCTGCTAAGTCTCAACTTCTGTTGGGAAGACATGAATTTAAATCCATCACCTTAGAGATACTGTGGAAGGTTGTTACTAGCATTTTCTGCAAAATAAGCAAAAAGCTGGTATGGTGTAGAAATCAGAAACTGGCATTGACCCATATTTGAAGGCCATAGTGACTCTTTTTTCGTACTTGAAGCTTCACAAAAACGTCTGTGTCAGGCTGAAAGTCTATCAGTGTCTGCAGTAATCATACAACTCTTAACCTATGTGGCTGCCTGCTGAATGTCTCAAACCTGTGTTCCCCTAAGTTCTTAATTTCAATAATGATGCAGCTGTCTATCTAAATGTATAGGTAGACAACTTCCTTGAACTTGACCTCCAAGTTCCTTGACTACATCATGTTGTATCGTCCCTCTATCCATTTGCATATGATGTTCCTTCTCTTTGAAGAACCCACCTCAACTATAACTGATTTTTCTCTAGGGCTCTTTCCCTGACTGCCCTCTAAATCTCTGCTCTGTGTTTCCACAGTACTCTTGAATTTCCCATATCTAGGACTCAGTATAGTATGTTGCAATAGCTTAGTAACTGTTCCCTGTCTGAATCCTTATTTTATCCCCTAGCTTCAGTAGACATAAGCCCTTTGAGGGCATGTATTCTCTTATTTTCTAGAATATCCACAATGCCTAGCTCAGCATCTGACATAGTAGTGCTCATTTAATACTGCTAAATGACTGAAATAGGCAGTACTAGGATGCTGATAGACTTTGATTCAGTTAGAGTGGTGGTATCTACCTGCCTCTTGCATGGAAAGTGGGGAAAACCAGTTGTAATTCTACTAAAAAGAATAGGGTTGACACAGCTAAACAACAAACTAGTTTCTTTTGAATTAGAACTGTCCATTTGGATTCAATTTATCTGTGGTGTGGTGAATTCTCAGAACAGACACACCCAGTTTAAAATATAATTTCATTCAAGACAAATGTTACTTTGCTTTATTGTTGCTATTGTTCAATAAACAATTAAGAGTTTTTGGTGAATCAAATGTTGATGTGACTGAGTCAAACTAAACAAACACTCCTGAGTTTTAGAATTCACTGTTTTGAAATATTACCAGATTGATCTAAATGATTCCTTTCACTATGCTTGCATAACATGATTCCATACTCGAACAATATTTTATGTGTTTGTAAACTCTGTCCCATATTTCTGGAACCTTCGAGGGCACCTATGGTGTCCTATGAAGCTGGTGTCCCATATTCAGCACAGGAATTAGTCTGTGGTTGGGCCCAAGGAAGTTAAATGAAAGCTCTGTGGAACCTTACCCAACATTGTATCTCTTCTAAGCCTGAAGGTAAGAGTTGACCTTTGTGACTCTTTGTCCCCTGGAGCAAAGTATAAAGAAAGGATATGTATCGATCAGACCTTTCTCATTTGCAGATGACAGAACCCCAACTCATGCTGGGTTTCATTCAAAATGGGAAACTGGTTCCTTATTTCAGTTAGAAAATGTGTTCCCCAATAACAACAAATACCCAGCTAACATAAATATACCGGGGCTTAGTTTTTTCTTGTAACAAGAAGCAGAAGGAAGTCCAGCCAAAGCTGGTGGAAGGACTCCTGGAAGTCATTTTGGACCTTCTACCCTCCTGGCCCACCAGCATGCTTAATATGTGACTTGCACAGCGTTAGTCACAAAATAGCAAGAAAAACAGGGAAGAGGAAAAGTATAGGGCTTTTCTTTTTAGCAAGACTTGGCCTTTGTATCCTAAAGAAAACCACCCCAGGGACTATGGTGGCTCACATTTGCTTGTTTCTAACTGTGTCAGGTTGCAAAGGAGGCTGGGAAATGGAGGTTTACTCAGCCATCTAACACGATTCATACTCTTACATTGGAAAAAGCCAAGGAGATGGTTTGCCTTTTTTTCTTGGTTGGATTCAGAGACTCGGATACCTCTCTTAAAGTAGTGTCCAAAAATGTGAATAGATCATGAAGATGAAATCCTATGTTGCTAACCAAGCATAGGCTACTTGAAGGGAGATATTCTGAGGATCTAAGTCAAATTTTCTCTCTATGTGTGGTCAGTTGCTTAGGATCGTGGCACACTTTTGTCTACTTCATCTCACATGTATCAACCGTGAAATTGTTGTACAACTTTGTCCTCCCTGGACTTTCTAAATGCCTATTTTCTCATTAGCAGAAGTAACATGTGTTCTTGCTCAAGACTATAATTTACTCTCTTAATTGTACAACTTTTTGAATGCTTTATTATGAATTAACTGCTTTCTGGTCCTGCTTACACAGCTGTCATCCTCAAATTTCTTTTCCTATACTCTTGGATTAATTCCACTTGTTCTTGGATCCAAATATTCCTCTTTCTTAGACATATCTTTAATTTTGCTGGATAATGTTTTGAAATATATTTTCAGAAAGAGTACATGGGAAGCCTACTTTGAACTCATGCTTATCAGCCCTCATACTTAATTGGTTATTTGGCTGGGTATGGAAATCTAAATTCAAAATAATTTTCCCTCAACATCTGAAAGAAATTTTTTTCCAGCAGTCAGTGTTACTGAGTCTTGTGCCTTCATTGTAAGTCTGTCTTTGGGAGCTTAAAATGTTTTCTTTCTCCTTGATATTGTGACCAATCATGAAAATCTTGTTTGTTTGTTCTTTTTATCCTGCTCAGCATCTGTGGGGCTTCCAATCTAAAGACTTGTGTTCTTCAGCTCTTGGAAATCTCTTCTTTTTTTCATTACTTCCTTTCACTATCTTCTCCTGTCCATTTTTTTTTTAATTACTGGATTGATATTAGACCTACTGGATTAACTCATCTTATCAAATTTTTTCTCTTCTCTTCCTTTCCTCCACCCAGTTTTCTGGGAATTCATTGCCCTTTTATTTCAGCCCCGGTATTGAATTTTTAACTTCAGAAGTCTATAATAAAAATTTTAAGTTCAATATACCTTTTTCCTTTTCATAAGGATATTATGTGTTTTACCATGTCTTTGACTACACTCAGATTACATGCCCCCTTCAAATTCTCTTCAGCTTCATGAGCTATTATATTATCTGTTTTCTCTGGGATTGGTTCTGTTTGATTCATACTGGTCTTTATCTTGTTTCTTTAGCTGCGCTCAAATCTGGTGATCCTTGGTTACCTATCCATAGTCACAAATGAAGGGCTAGACTGACTGTTACAGGTAGTTCATATACTTTCCCTCCTCCTAGAAACATCTGCTGCCCTTGCTGACCTTTTCCATCTTTGGGAAGGCTGGCTGTGCATTCTGAAACGGAGGGCATAGTTTCAAAACCCAGGTTTCACTTGAGGGTGTGTCAAGGCAGAGCAAGCATGACAAGTTGATTTCCCTCGATGCCAGAGAAGAAATCACCAGTGCCTCCTGGCAGATCACTTGCTCCCTTTGGAGGGTAGATGTCTGACTTAAACCAGGTGACAACTCTGCTGCCGTCCTCACAGGCCAGGTAAGGAAGGAGAGCTCAAGTGATGCCACCATTGTGCAAGTAGTTCTTCAGACAGACACTCCTTTCAGTTTCCACACTTCCAATCACAGTTCCTGCCAACCTCCACCTCCTCTCCTGCTTTCACCTGTATATGTCCCAAGCTCTGCATCTTTATTGCTTAATATGCTTTCATCTCACTTATACAGATTTGATTATGTACACATTTAAGAAAAATCACTTTGGTACTTGTATGTAGAAGGGAGTAGGGTTAGAGTGAGGTAGGAAGAGAGAAACTGCAGTCTAGGGGTTGCCACAGTGACGGCAGTGGTCTAGGCAATGGGTGAGGGTCTGCACTAAGGTAACAGGCTGGGAAGGAGGGGCGGGTGCTTGCTTGAGAGACGTTCTGAAGTAAATGAACAGGACCTAGACACTAGTCATGTGCTGGCAGGATGTCAGGGATGGCTGGAGTAAATGGAGGAATAGAGTTGCTGTGACAAGAGAACAGGCCTCTTGGTTGGTTTTTGTGGTGGACAAAGGACAGGGTTTCATTTGCATTGACCCAGTGGCTTTACAGAGGATCCGAATGCTTTGGTTGTCCCCTAAGTCCATGAAACCTTAATAATTTGCTGTTTCTGCTGTGTTCCTCTGCCTTTTAGACATTCCCTCAGGACAGTAGAGGCTTTCTGAGACTAATATTCTAAAGTAATTCTAACAGTAGTCACTGAATATGCATTTTTCCTTCTTCCTGTGGAGCGGAGGTAGCAAACTGGAAACTCAGCAACCAAGTCTGGCCCATGGGCATGTTTAGTTGGGCACAAGCAGTGTTCTATTTTGTTTTGTTTTCAAGTTAACATTTTAAAAACTTGAGACCTCTTCCCAAAACTGGATTTATGGCTTCTCTTGAGAAAGAGGACAATCTGGCCACACTGAGATGAGCTTCCTCACTTAGGAATTGTCTAAGCCTGAGTAGCTGCCACCCCCACAGACAGGCCATACCTTCTGCACTCGGCCAGCGCCCCCTCCACTCAATCCTGTCTGCCTATCAACTCACCCCTGGGTCTTGACTCACCCGCATCCCTGCCAGGCCCCTGCAGTCCTACATTAGTCATCCCAGCTGTAGAGACCCTGCTGTGAAGGATTCCAACCTGTCAGAAAAGCTGTCTCCATCTCAAGAATTACCTTAGTACACTTTGTTGTGGTACTTTTTTTTCCTAAGTACAAATGAATGGGATAATATGGAAACTTTAGTTCTAAAAGTTGAAATCTAACCTAGGCAATACCAATTATTTTGTTTAAAAGGAAAAAAAAAAGCAGGCAGCACTGATTAAAAGTTCTGAAAGAAAATACCTTTGACTTGACGAGACTGATGTAAATATTCCTGATGATGTGGTTAGCACATCTGCCCTTCACAAAGTCAGTGAGATGACAACTGGAATTCTTCTGAGGTTCAGAAGCCTAAGGGACTGGATAACTTTATTTTCTTCTGGACAATAGTGCTATGTTAACATGCAGGAAAATACAGCTGAATAAAACAGTTTTGGTTGTATTGTTGAGAGGAGTATCCTAAAAAATCCTTCTGAAGAAAATCTCTGCTTCTTAAAGCAGCAACAAAAAGTTACAAATCCTCCGTGCAACAGGACAGTTGGAGAGATTGTCAGTTGAGACAGTTTATTGGAATCATGTCTCCTAAATGTATCTGTTTTGAGGGCCATGTTTTTCTAAGACCATCCTAGGGAGTTAGTTCTCTTTGTGTAGGTCGACCTTGGACTAACCCCAAGATTTCCAGTCATCAGAACATAGGAAGTGGAGGGAGTAGTATTACACATGCCTGGAACCAATCCCGTTAGAAAAAGCCACATGCGCTTCCCAGTGTTGGCTGTCTTTGTCTTCAGTTTTGAGTCACTCACTGAATATTTGATCTGAGTTCCCCTCACTGCTTACATAAACAGTTCCATATACTTCTCAGAAAGTATGTGGCATAACTTTGTGATTGTTGAGATTCCAATAGCAAGAACACATGATCACAACAAAGGTCTGGTAACCTAAGTAACTTTTATTGATTTATGAAGGTCCATGCCTTAGCATACGGAAGGACAGATGTAAGAAGGCTGTGTGCTGTGGTAGCCGGATGAATTGGGGTGATGACGCAAGAAGCATGGGTTCTAATCCCAGCTCTGTTTTGCTGTGTAAACTTGGAGCAAGTTTTTTCTACATCTTCTTTTCATTTTGTGTAAACTAAGAAGGTTGAATTGATGATCTTCCAGGCAATGTACACATCTCTGACATTTGAGCAGTCATTTATCCTCTTCCCCCGGGAGATGTTCAGTTACGATCTCATCAGTGATCTCGCTTGGCCTCTTCTTTCCTGAGATAACGACTTATATCCGGCGTAACTTGTGACACAGGTGAGTCTTCACGGACTGTCTTCAACCTGTGCGGCATGTAGTTCTTCGGGAGACACTGTGAGAAGCAAGCCCGGCCCATGGGGAGGTAGTCTTTTCTGTCTGGCTTTCAGAACTCCAGGGGAGTTCTGCTCCTTCCAGAAGTCTCTCTTATTGTTTGGTAGTGATTCCTGTAATTCTGCAATATTTTCTTCTATAAATCCATTTTTTTTCCCTTCTTGAACACTGTTTTGGAGTCCGAAGAGGCTAATAACATGGAAGCCTTAGAATCATAGAGAATTAGTTTAGTGGATGGCAAAACCAAGAAATGGAAGGTATGGATGTGACACTAGAGTAAGGAACAGTGGAGTCAGAGGGCCTGCAAGCCATCTTTATCCATCTGACGAACTTGTGCAGCCCTGGTCCTCGTTGAGCAGGTCAGAAAGTAAGATGAAGCACGCTGCTCTGCATAGCTCCAATTTCTGCCCCTGAAACTCAGCAGTGGCAGGTGTATTGTAAATGTCCTGGACACACTCATATCCAGAGGTGGCCAGGTCTAACTGGGTGTGTTTGTGGGCTGAGCCAGAAGGAAGGGAGAGAAAATACAAAGGAAAGAAGTAACTAATGGAACAGCAGAGGCTGGGCAAAATGGGATTGAGTGTTGGTAGAGGGTAAGTGTTTTTTAAACATGAAAGGAAATCCTCATCATCACGGAAAGCTATGAAGGAAAAGAACGCATAAGTGTATGGCCTGGACACTGAGGAGGAGGGGCTTTGAGAAATTGTTTTACTTCTGACTTGTCCTCAGTAAGGTAGGGAAGTCTTACTGTCTTCTCTCTACTGGGCTGCTGAATTTTCTGTGTTGTGTTTGGTTCTAAGTGGATCTTTATGTTGTTGGGATTGACACATGAAAGAGAATAATTGTTGTAGAGCAGGCTTGTCCAACCTGTGACCCACAGGCCGCATGTGGCCCAGGACAGCTTTGATTATGGCCCAACACAAATTTATACCTTTCTTAAAACAGTACAAAAATTACACATGCACATTTTTTTTAGCTCATTAGCTATCATTAGTGTCAGTATATTTTATGTGTGGCCCAAGACAATTCTTCTCCTAATGTGGCCCAGGGAAGCCAAAAGTTTGGACTCCCCTGTTGTAGAGGAAATAAGGACTTGGGTCAGCTCTGCCTCAATTCTCTATTCCCTTTCTCGCAGACTGTGGTGTTCAATCAGGCATTTAAATAAGAGACAGCTCATTGCATGTGTGCTGAGAACCAGAGAACTTTCTTCTATCCTATTCCTGGTGCAGAGAACTTTTTACATCAGAGCCCCACTATTACCATGGAATAGGAACGTGGTCATAGCTTTACTATTCAGAACCCTTCTTGGTAAATGTGTCGGGCCAAGAAGACTTGACCTGTGCCCCTTTGAACATGTGGAAGATCACCAGCATTTCAACATTAGGAAATTCAGGAAGCAGCCAAATCATTTCTTGCCCTGTCCTCACATATCTATTTCACCTAGATACACAACTTATTTTTGTTTACCCAGGCAGTGAGGCAGTGGTACTGTGTGATAGAACTGAGTATTGTGCATGTTGTGATTCACACTCTCTAGTGTGACTCTGATCTCTAACTGCCTGTTGAAAGCAAGGAAATGCAAGCTAAAGGTAAGTACACTTTTTTCAGTCCCTGGCTTAATTGTAAGTAAAGTGAAGCTCCTTATTGAGATGTTAAAAAGTGAAGAAAGGGACACTATATCTTTAGTGAAGGCTTTTCAAGGACATCTGCTAACTAGGGCTCCAGAACCTTAGAATGTTAAGGCTGGAAATGGTAGATCTCAGCTAAGCCTAACCGTATTTTCCAGGTGGGAAACTGAGGCTCAAAGGCCTGCTCTTGTCCAAGCTGCACAGCAGCTGATGGAGAAGAGCACAGAGACGAAGGGCAATGATGAGCGCTCAGCCTGGGTCATGAGCACTCTGCCACTTATTAGCCTGTGTCCTTGGGCAAGTTCCTGAACCTCTCTCTCAGTGCCTCAGATTGGGCATTTTCAAAACAGGACTATTGGGACTCACTTTGCAGACCCATTATGGGTTTGTGTTGGTTAACACAGGTAAAATACTTAGCATAGCTCAGGGCACATGTTTCATGCTAAATACTTTAGAACCAAGATTATTGTTAAATCTCCAGTTTCCTGAATCACGGTGCACAGAGGCTTCCATTATATCGCTCTGCCTTTTAGATTTTGATTTCACTGTTTACTTATAAATAATCAATGTCGATTATTCGGATATCCATGTCTCCTTTTGGACCATTTTATTGTTAACCATCGGCTTTCTTTCTTTTTCATCTAATGCCCATCGTCTTCTAATCACCTCATCCAAGCTGTTTTCTCTGTGTTTGTTTACTTCGATTTTGGGGGCATTTAATACTACTGATTTGTGAAGCTTCCTTCTGATCCTTTCTCTTATACATCATCTTCATTCTTAGCCCCTTCTTGAGGCTTTTCCTTCTCTGTCCCCTTCCCTGACTTCCCCTGCCGCTTCCTGTCCTCTAACAATAAGGTGGACCAGCTGAGCCCTGGGACTCCTTGATGACTCATCCACCCTCAGGGGTTGGCTCTCACTTCTGAGTGACTCCCAACACCAGACTTCCTGGTCTTTTCAGAGCTTTAGTTCAGCATCTGATCTCTAACTTCCTGTTGGATCTGTCTTCTCAGGTGGCCACACCCTCCCCCTGCCATTACCTGTCAGGGTGTTCCTGACATCCCTGTCTCTGGTCACCGAGACGCCATCCCCTCATATGTGTACTTGAAGATTTGGAGTTTTCTTGGATTCCTCTGTCTCTCCTTCCTGCTCCACATCCAGTTGATGGCCAAGTCCTAGTGGCCTTTCATTCAGAGCGGTTGTTTTTCTCACGTCTGTCCTTCCTTCCTCTGTTTACCAGTCCCCATCATCTAGTACCTGAGCTACAGATCTCTCCTCAGGTTCCCAGCTCTCCCTTCTTTCTTCAATCCACCTTGTACCACATTTCCAGTGTTGTTCTTTTTAAAATGCTGCCGTGTGTATATCACTTTTATTTCTACTAAAACTTGTATCTGTACCAACAGAAATCCTTACTGGCTGTCTTGTAAATAAAGTCCAAATTCCTTAGCTTGGCATTGAAGGCTTATTAGTTTTTCTGTTTCCTTCTCGTTCCTATTCTCTGTTGTCTTAAATATATCGTGAGCCATTCCAACGTCTTTCTTTGTATGGGGACACGAGACTGTACCCTCCTCTCCCGCCTCTATTTAGAGTGGTCCCTTCTGGTCCTCACCAAGGGCTTACTCTTTCTCCATGAAATGACCCTCACCCTCAAAAAACCTTCCTCTGTTGCCCCTGCTCTTGGCAAAGGCCCTGACTTCTGGAATTCTGTAGGACTTTTTGCTAACCATAGTATCACCTGTGTTTTCATGTATAAGCTCTGTCTTCCTGAGTAGTTGTAAACTGCTTCAGGTCAGGGATCATGTCTTAAGACTACGTTTCCAGTGTCCAGTACCTTCCTGTTCATCAGATCACTTGAGGACAGAGGTTGGAAGAATGGACTTCACAATGTATTGAACAGTGAACCGATGAAGAAAACTGGGTTAGAATCTTCTCCCTCAAAAGTCAGAAATCCTTGCCACATCTCCTGATCTCTCAGGGCCTCAGTTTTTGCATGTATAAATATGAAGGGGGCTGACGCCTTTTTTCAGGTCCTAAACCTAGTATTATATGAATGACTCCAGTGATTGTATTTGGAAACAATATCTGTATGACAGCCTCCCCTTCCCCATATGATTAAGCAGGAAAGTAGAGTGATTTGCAGGAGCAATATGTAATTTAATAAAGACAATATAGACAGTTAATGTGGAAGGGTTTTTCCTTAAACACCGTCACTGAAAGTGATGGGACAGCTTTAAAAATAATAATAATAATAATAATAATAATAATAATAATAATGGAGAGCTCACAACTGGAGACAAAAGGCAATATCTCTTCTTAGGATTCATTTGTTAATACTTGGCTCTCAGCCTCCATCTGTGTCCTATGAAGGATTAGCTGCCTCTTTTCATTCCTCTAAATTGCTAGGTGCATTGGCAAATAGCAAGCAGGCCCTTAGCAAAGCAGTCACTCAGCCTTGCTGTTCCTTCTAAAAATTAAATCCATCCCTTCCTGCCCATCCCACACCTCAATCTGGAAGGCATAATCTGAATTCCTTTCAGTTTCACAATATATCACTGCCCTTTTCTATGCTGGAATGAGCTTTCCTCCTTTACATTCTCTCACTTTAAATCAGGATGATACTACTTTTCACAAGCAATCACTTTTGGAAGAATGAATTGACTTCCCACTTAAGAATTCTGAAAGTATTTCAAGGGGTAGGGAGGGATCTCATTGCATTGTGGGGGAGGAAGAACCTTCTCTTTACCCTAGAGGTTATTTCAGCTGGTCCAATAATTAAATAAAAAAGAGACAGATTAACAAGAGAAAATAACCAAATTTAATACACATGTATGCATGGGAACCCCGTAAACACGAGAGGCTTAGAGTCAGAAAGGGAAAATGAGGTATATATGACATTCTGAGCTAGGGATGAGGTAGGGCACTTTGGGGATTCAGAGGGAAGGAGGGTCACAGAAGAGCAGTAATAAGTTTGCCCTGCCCTATAGATAGGTCATAAAAAGTTATTTCTGGTGATAACTCTTACTAAGTGGAAGGCCCCTAATTTAAATTCTCTAAGGGAGAATCAGATGTTTCTAGTGAGCCTGCAGGATCATGATTGCCTATAGCTCAAAATGATTTACATGCCGAAGTGGCACCCTTTGGGGAGGCCTGTTCTAAGCTGCTACAGTACTAAATCTCTGATTAGGAGCCAGCAAGTACAACCATATTTTAACCATCTCTGGAACCCTAAAACTTTTAGAATCTGAGTTGTTACTGGGAGTCTTTAAATTCTGACTAAGAGCTCTTTCCCTGCCATTGTTTATCAAATTCTCTTCTAATAAACCAACTTTTTTTTTGGGGGGGGGGGGCGGGGGGGGTAGTTCCCTGGCTGGGAATCGAACCCAGGCTGTCGCGTTGAGAGTGCCAAAGCCTAACCACTGCACCACCAGGGAACTCCCTAAACCAACTTTATATAATAACTAAATCCAAATGTCTCTCTTCTCCACTAAAACTTTGTTCCTTTTTGTTTCCCATTCCCCACTTGGGAAATACTTTTGGTTAGGAACGTAAAGCCTTTCTAACAGGAATTTCCCCTCCTAAAACCTCTGAAGTAACACTGTTCTCCTTGGCCTCAGTGTCACTGTGAAGCCCAGACGTCCAGACACTTACAGTGTTGGCCCTTACTCCTGGTGACTTTTCTTTTCAAAGTGGCAGTTGCTATGATTGAGTGGGTTTTACATTGTCTCAGTAGGAGTTCTTTGTGGCTTGAATCCCTTTGGATTTTCCATCATTTAGGGGGAAGGAATAAACATTAAAGTGTGAGGCTTTGTCAGACATGTGTCACTGAAACCCAGAAGCTATACATCCCCTAGGAAGGTGACAAGGCAACCGCATAGCTTCAACACTGATCAATCACTAGGAGTCTTGTTTCCTACACTGATTGCACACCAACAATTGAGGACATGCTTCATGTTGCCTTCATGCCCTTGGTTGCTCCTAAAATGTTGTAGCAAGGGCTGAATTCTAATCTGCTAACTCTTCTTTCTGACTATTTGGATTGCTGATGGCTTCAGCACATATAAGTTGATCAACGTAAAATGCTCAGTTGGATAAAAAAAATGAAATGACTTGGAGAACACAAAAGAGAGGATTTAAGAGCTTTCTTTGGTTTGTACCTCAAGGTACTTCAGGTAGAATTTCCATGGAAAAACATTTTTATGTGCTTTCCAAAGCGAAGGCTACTCAGATGATTTCATGTAACAGGTCTGTGTGTTTTTTTCTTTTTCTTTCTCTTTTTCTTTTATACACATTGTCTAATTGATAATAACTTTTACATATTGTAGGCAGCATTGCTGGTTGAACAACAATGGAGAAAACTCAGATATTATCAGACAAATGTATATTTCATATACATATATTTGGGGGGGTGTTATATGAATATATACATGTGGCATTTGGGGGATAGTAGTAAACTGAAACATTGTTTTCCTAATCAATTTAGGAAAGCATCTCTTCTCATTGTTTAGCTTTCGACTACCAGCCTCTACTCTTGGAGACTCACTTAGTCTACTCAGTAAACTCACTCAGTCAAGTCACTTCTCCATTGGGAGAGTGGAAATGGATTTGCATTAAATTTTGTTTCCTTCCTTTTGGAGTCTGACATTTCATCTTTCAGACTAAGTAAATTCTCAGCCACAAGAGATATTCCTAGTAGCAGAATGTATTTAGAAATGTTATTTAAGGCTTTTTTCTTTTTTTAAGCTGAGACATCTATAGTTTCATAATGCATAAGCTAAACTTCAGAGCAGATGTTAAACACATTCTCTCTCCAATTCCAGAGATTCTGTCAAGTGTTATATAAGTTCAAGTATTTCCTCCATTTACTCCAAGTATAACTGTTGGAAGATCAAAATACATTGTGATTTTTCCTAAAGACTTTAATATTTAATTAAATCTACTTGTAGATGACTTAACTATGGGTATTTTTTTCATATATATCTATAGCTCATCTATAGAAGATCATTCCATGTGTTGTTAAAAGTACATCAGTAACTGAGGCCAACAATTACATTCACATTACATATACAATTAGGGAGTGACAGAGGCACATTGCCATTTAAAAGATTTTTTATTAGATAAACCAAATGAGTCAGAATCAATTATTTAGATTTCAATAATTTTGATATTTCCATATATACTACACAAAGAAAAATCATAGTGAGATTTTTATATGTTTACTTTGCCCGTATTGTAGAATCAGATCCTGTTACTGTATCTGTTTACTGTTGCTGGGTTCTAATGCATTGCATAGCACCATGCTTAGAATTCAAATCTGGGTCAAACTGTTTTGGGGAAACAGAGGACGATGGTAGTAGAGCCTCAAGCAAGAAGAGGTGATAAGAAAATGCTGAATGGGTTGAGAAATACTCTGTTGTCACTTATCTGCATCATGAGGTGAATGGAGGGTTAGGCTGGGAGTCATGAGCCCCATTGCCAAGGCCTTGATTTCCAGGTTGGAGTTGGTTAACTTAGTTCAGGAATCAAATGGATCCAGTGCTAGTTTTTAAACAGGAATAAAAACAGTATGTGTGACCAACACCTACTGAATTTTTAAATTTTTTTCCCCAGAAACTAAAGTTTGGCTCTTAGGAACGTTCTGTATCTGCCAAAGCTTCGTTGCCATGTGAGATAAAAGTTGTTTCTTTTGATAAAATAGTCTTTTCGTTACCTTCCATTTATATGTGCAGATGATTCATTACCAGAAAAGAACTGGTGTAACTGCAGTAAAATTCTAGATCATGCCAATGCTAGAGACCATCCCATTAAAAGAACAAAAAAGAAAAAAAAGCCATGGTGATAGGCAGCCATTTTTAGACCTGGACTTCTGAAATACACTGAGTGCGAGGTATGGGGGGCAAAAGGCATGATTGTGACCTTCAGAATGCAGTAGACCACTCGACTGGTTAAAGTAAGTAATTGAATAGAAACAGAAGAGTTTCCCTATGTGGCAGCTCACTGTGAACTGGATTTGTTTGATGATCCTAGTCTGAGTGGAGAGTGGAAACTCTCACCGCCACCGATTCCTGTAACCCCGTGTGTGTTCACCTGTCTTGTCGGACCCTTGTTACTGCTTTCTGAAGTCACAGCTTCACTTCCTCAATTTTCCGTAACGTGTCGTTTTCTATTCCTTTTTGTGAGATTGGAGAGAATGACTTTCTGAAACACGCAGCATGTAAAGCACATGATGCCCTGTCCTGCATGGTCTTGAGCCATGTCAGTCATCTGCTTATACTTCTCTGGTCCTGTTCTCCCCTATTCGCCACCCTCTTGACGTCGGGGCCTGTCAGTTACCTCAGCCAGGTCCAGCTGTGAAGGCCTGGGGCACAGAAGGTCCCCCGGTCTCCTGGGCACTCTACTGCTCCTGCTGCCAGCCTAGGTGGCATTATCCTCTTGGGCAACTGCCTCAAAGAAGACTCACTGAATGTATAGGACACTTAGATTCTTCAGGCTTGGATTTTTAAAATTCTTAAACTAACTTATTAAGTCACATCTTTATTTGTATATCTTTTTCAAAAACCATGAATAGAAGATAATTTTTGATTCAGACCATTTTACCCCTTATTCTGCCTATCATTTCAAATTCTGTTTGAGTGAGAGCCTGGTTCTGTCAGCCAATATCCACTGCCCCTCCTGGAATGCTGTCATCTAGAAGTTTGAGAACCCTGCCACTGACATACTTACTAATACTTTGAATAAATGTTGAATGGGCCAGAATGAATGTCTTTTAACACAGCAGACTTCTTCCATAAGTTTAATCTGGCTATCTCCTGACACACAGGAACTCGATGATATCCTGGAAGAATTTGTTAATACCTTGGTAAAGCCCAAAATATTATCAGTGAATCCAGGTATACCATGCATGTTGGTCTACTGCCAAAGATGGCTATGGTAGGGGATTAGTTTTGCACTGGTAGGTGGTAAGGGGCCACGGGAAAATATTCAACGAAATATTCAACGAAAATATTCAACGAAAGAGTTTCCGTTTTACTCTAGATGGTTGGACTTGGTCTCACTTTTCTGTTGGAGCAGTTCCTCAAATGTATGGTGCTCCTGGTCATCCGCTCTTACTTAAAAGAATGTGAAAGAAGTGATTGGCTCTACGGAAATGGGGTGGACGAGCCAACACGTGGACTTTAGAGCCAATTATTTTACCAATCTTAATGTCTGTACAATAACTGGAGGTATTTCCTCAGTTTTCCCGGATAAGAATTCTCTCATCTCCTACTATTGGGGTATTTGACATTTGGAGAAACAAAACTTTGGAGAAGGAAAGGACCAATTGAGTCCCATGGTTCAGAATGCATATTTTTATTTAATCCCTTCTTTTTTCTCAGTCCAAGCCTCACTTGTGTTGCCTATAGTGTCTGAGCACTTCTGTCCTCATAGTTTACTTTGTCCAGCATTCTCCCTTGTTTAGGAAATTTGGTCAGATGAGAAAACACTAGGTCTATACCTGTGAAGGGTTAAGGCCACGATCTGGAGTTTCAATCTTATTTTAAATAAACTTATAAGCAGTCTCCTATTTTTCACCCAGTCGTAGGAGGTCTGACAGTTAATTTCACAAACTCATCCTAGAAAAAGTGGTACATACCTCATTGCTGAAAATCACTATAGTCAGTTTTGAAGTACTCCCATGGGAAGTTGTATGCTGATGCCAGCACCTACCTAGCCTACCCTTCAAAGCAATTTAGGAACTTGTCTTGGAATGGCCATTAAAGCTATTGTCATACATTGATAAGGTTATGACACCTTACTTAGTTGTTTGTACAGTGCTGCCAATGTAGGCTCATGGTGGCAAGTTCACAAACTTAATTGTCAGATTTTGTGTATGAAAACAGCTCTGATGTTCATTTCAGAAAAAGAGTTCCAAAATTGCTTTGAGGGGTAAACTAGGCATGGGCATTGGTGCACAGCTTCCCAAGGGGAGTACTTCGAAGGTGACCTAGTGATATTCAGCAATGAGGTATATAGGACTTTGTCTGGGATGAGTTCCTGAAATTAATTGTCTGACCTTATGTGTCTCAACTTCTATCTTTCATGGTGCACAGTGTCCCCAAATCTGAGCCTCTTTGGGTTTTTGTAAGGGTAAATTATTCTCAGTATCCACGTTGCAAGGTCTTTAGTTTATAGCAGAGTTGAGGATGTTAGGTCAGGCATTACTCTGCTTTGACTTCCCCAAATTTGCTGAAATTACATCTTTGTTTATCTTTCCTCCTATTCTCTTGCCCTCACCTTTTTCTTTTACACACACACACACACACACACACACACACAGCTTTGCCATTGTTTAGGTGGCTCTGGAAAGGAGAGGTGAGTTGTGTGTGGTCAATCTGTATTTAACCTATGTTACGCTCAAAAGTAAAAAAAACTGAAAATTACTTTGAGTTAGTTGAGTTTCTGTATGTAGTTATATCAATGTATCATATAACTCAGACCCTATAATTACTGTGAAATTAAAGATATTTTCAAGTGATTTTTGAATGACCTACTGATGTTACTTGTACTTAGTTTCTGATTCGACCAATTTATAGGGTAGCAAAAGAATATGGCAGGATGTTGGCATTTGTGTTCTAGAGGCCACACAATGTTCTAGAAGAACAGTTATAGGACTGGGACACAGGGAGGCTCTCCTTGGTGCTCTGAATTGCCTTACTCTTCCCCTCTGTGGGACCCAGTTCCTTATTTTATGAATAAGGTCTGTCTCTGAGGCACTTTTTGGGATAAACAGTCTGTGATTCTTAGTGCACTTAGGGCTAAAGTGTAAAAACTATGTATCTCTCACTCCTGGGTCTTTAAACTGGACCTGAAGACTCTCAAGCCCATGGGAACTGAAACCAAATCCTGTGGAATGTCATTGCCTTATCAGTAAAGTGTAGTGCAGGGCCTGCTCCCATTCTTGGCTTTTCTAGTCCCGAGGCTTTGGTTTCTGAGCACAGATTTGCACTGGCTGTAATGCAAACACCCGTCTGCTCTTCCCCAGCAGCTGGTATGTTAACTGTGTGAATGAAATAACCCAGTTTGCTCTCTGTTGAGTATAGGCTGGAGGGCTAGAAACCGTTTCAGTTAGCATTTGGCTTTCTGAAGAAGAGACCGGTGATATCTTAGCACATTTTATTGAAACTGTCCTCACTGTAAATAGTCCCAGTGATCTATTAGGGCTCAGTGTATTTAAGCTGAATAAACTACAGAGTGAAAATCATGGATCATGTGATATCCTTACATCCCATTGAGTTGAAAGATCTGAACATGATTACTCCTCTAGCCTCTTAAATAAACAGATTGTATTCCTATCAATGGCAGGCTAGTGCAATATGGTCTAAGTTTTAAATTTATTTCAGTTGAAAGTTTAAAAACGTCTTCCAAATTAGCTTTAAAACAACAACAGAACTAGGTTATATAACTTGTAAGTTCAGGAGTGACTTTACCCATGTCAAGATCCCAGGGCCCAGGTACTGTATTCAGGCCCCACTCTCTCCCCATCTATTAATTGTTCCTGTGCATATGGACCTCAGGGAAGACTCACTTGAGTCAGGTTATAACCCCAGACCAGTCACTATGCTGGGGAGAGGGTATTAATGACTGTCCTTCCTCAGACAGTGGTCCTCCAACAGCCACACAGAAAGGAGCTTTTTCCAAAAGAAATGGGGGTGGGTGGGTGGGTGGTAACAACAGCTCCCACCACTCCCTGCTTCATACAAGGCAAGTATAGTCGCTTGTGAAGATTTAATTTGCAGAACAGGCAACGAGAAAGGAGCAGGATTTGGGCTTTGTAAAGTAGGTGGAAAGGATACAAATGATATAATGATATAATGAATAACCAGACCAGATTTGTGTCTTAAAGCGTGACCTGGGCTCTATGTGGAAAATCAATCACCTAAACTGAGTTGAAATAAGAGATCAGGTAATGATCAGAAACTGGTAGGACCTGGCACAGAACCAGGAATCTGTCTTCTGTGATGTTTGGATTTCACCCAGAGAGGAGTTGGCAGTTCACTGTGGGAAATCTGACAAATGAGAAATGTGTGTATATGATGAATGAGTGTATGCATCGTGGTTGACTAAGAGAAGCATTCCAGATTTAGGCTTCATCTACCCAGGCCCTTTCCCACTGAGGAATTTGCCATAAATGTGCCACACTTTGATGTAGTGAAACTTCATTCTCCATCCCTATCTGGACTTTACAACTGAGATCCTTTTTAGTTGTGGCTGAACCAACATTCTGCTTCCTGGGATCACGGTCCCAGGAATCCATGATTGGGTTCCAGCAGGTACGTCAATCAGAGCCCTGACCATCCCACCTATCGGATTAGGAGGGGGCTCCATGAAGAAGATTAAAAACCATTGCTGCATGGGAGGTCCCCCTGGGGAAATGAAGTAGCCCTGCTTCCTCCCAGATCTCCTCTTCTGGGACTCCAAACTCCCATTACTCAATTTATTTTTGAAAGAGACCCACAGTGTAATGGGATGGTCCAATCACAGATTTATTCCTGGAGCTGTCTCAGTTGAAACATGGAACATGTTTTTATAAAGACATCTTCTTATTAATATGGTGGCACACAAGAGTAATGCTGGTGTTATTGTTTAATTGTCTCTGAACTTCTCTGTTTAAAAAATAAGAAGTTGTTTGAGCTTTTATAGCTTGTATTGCCAATTTCTATAGGTTTAGAAGTTACATAATTTTTCTACTGTATTAATGTTATGTATTCTATAAAATATAAAGTGGGTGTTCAACAATAAGGTGAGAAATAAACCAAATATTCTTCCCACACTCAAATGAATTGTCACAATTACCTGGTCTTTGAGACCTTTGGTTTAAACTACATGGATTAAATAGGTTCTGCAGAGTTAACGGGAAATATGCTCCAGCCCTTTCCTCTACTATTGCTCTGGAAAATGTGGTTTAAATTCTAAACAACCATTTTACAAAAATGGGAACTACAATTTTGTCATCAATTTGAAACCCCAAATCTTTTCCTGCTCTCATATTGCATCACCTTAAGACTCTGAGGCAAACCTGGTGAAGGTGGGGTTGTGTCCTCACCACACCCACTGGGGTGTGGGAGGATGAACACCCCTGAGTTCCTGAAGGTGTTGACATTTTTTTCTAATCTCCTGGCTCTTTGTCTCTACTTTTAATTCTTAGCATTAACAGCCTTTATGAATTAAAAAACAAACAACTACCACCACAAAACCTTAAAGCCGGGAGAAATCTATGAGCTAAATTTGGTTTTGCTTAAATTACTGGGTTATTTTAACAGCTTCAGTGGAGACATTTTTGAAAAATAGAGAATAAAGTACTGGACTCGGTTTCTCATGTGTTATCTATCATGTTTAACTGCCAAATTGAAAAAAAAAAGGAAACTAGGACAAAAAGACTGGAATAAAATATACAAAATGCTAACAATTAGTTATGGGTAGTAATGTTGTAGGAGGTGTTTTACATTTCACGTCCCAGTTTTCAAATGATATAATTGCTTTGTTTACAAAACAGAAAAAATTTTTACCACACGTTATTGTCATTTCTAAAAGTGCCAACAACCCATCAGCCTGATTTAAGCATGTCTACATCGACAGGCTGTGATAAGCATGGAAACAAACGTACGTTGAGACTTTACTACATACTGTATTCTAAACTACCCAGGTGCTCCCGCCCACTATAGCTTTGTAATTCTCCATCTCCTGCTTTCTGAATTTAAGTAATCGTGAGGCTGAATGTGTGTTGCTTGCTGTGACTGTTGCTTATGCCATGTGGGAAGCTAAATATAGCCACATTCTTGTTGTCTGCCAGCTATCGGTCTAACAGCCAGAAATATTTGAACTCTATCATATTATTGCTGAAGGAGGGAAAATCCACAAAGTACACTTTCTTCCTTCTCTGCATCTCCACCGCAGGTTTTACCTTAACACCTCCCCCCTCACCTTCTGTTCATACTCAATTCATAGAAATCATTTTTCTGCTGTTGCTGAAAAATAATTCAATTCTGGTTCTTCAAGCATGAGACACCCTGATTGTTTTTCACTGCTCTTGCCTCAGAAGAAATTAAATCACCAGTAGTATTTTGCATCCAGCCAACATGTATCAAAACTCCTGTCTGTCTTGGCTTTGAGAACCTTGGAAATTTCTGAATCAGAAATTATAGTAGTGCTAACACTGATGAGTGAGGAAGCCCAGTTTTATTTACCAAATGCATCTTGTAGCCAATGTGTATGCTTATGCTTTCTGTAAAATGTGACTCTCCTATTCCCTTACGCAATTTGACTGGAAGCCTCTTTGTTTTCTCCCTTGAGTGCTTGCTTGGTGGACAGCTATCATTTTCATGTAAATGACTCTTCGATAGATAGGAACTTGGATTTTTTTTTGGTGGAAATCAGATTAAGTGATTTTATGACCTCCTAATCTTAGAGACACAGTTTTCCTAGTTTGCAATTTTATTATTGGGTTTCTCTGTAAAAATACTTAACATTAAGATAAATGAGCAGTAGAGACAATTTATTGTTGCTTTTCATGAAACATGTTTATTTTCCTGTCACATAGTACATGATGTCAATGATATTAAAATATCTTTGAGCTATGAACCTCAGATTTCTATGGGGTTAGCTTTAAACATAATGGCCAAAATTATACCTATGGAAAAGTTGAAATAAAATGTTCACATTTTAGCCTCAGTGAGTTCAGCAGTGTGTTTATACTAATTACTTGACTTAAATATAAACTGTGTTCTGTGGTGGCTGTTAAGAAGCAAGATAATTTAGTGAATTGTATATATATCCCAAGATTTATTCTCTGAAGGCACATACATTCCCAAGTTTTCTTTGAACAGGCAAGTTCCGTCAATTAGAAATGACTTAATGAATACCCTAAGGGTTTTCAGTACATTAGGAGCCCCCTTCACCACCTTCCTTCCAAATTTTTAAAAACATTTGTCAGAGTGAATACAACTTAATTTCAGGGTCTAATTTATTTTCTCTTAATATACACATTCCAACATCTTAGTTTTAAACCTCATTACAGATTCAGATGAGGAGGAAAGGAGAGGATTCTCTTGGGCATTGACCATTTGGTACACATTCCTGGCCCAACCTCCCAGTTTAATGCCCACGCTGCCACCCTGAACATACGGCAGATCAACTGGAGAATGGGCCTTGTGTCTCTTCAGGATGTTCATCTGGCTCTTCATTTCTCTGCTTTAAGCTTGGCATTTTTCTTAATGTTCTATTGCTTGTCCTCAGAGTGTCTCACTTGGAAACTGTATTGTTGGTAGTTGGTGACACTAATAATGAAGACAGATATAGCCACTCCTCACTTAATGACCGACCTGTGTAACAACCGGCTTGGACTTATGACCAGTTCTCCAACACAGGGAATCCCCTTTCGCAGTTTGTGTGAGTGCTGGGAATCCCCTTTCTCAGTATTTGTCTCATTCCTGCAGTCGGTTACAATTCACCACAGAAAGTGTTCAAAATCACACAAGACTACATTTTTTGTTTTTAAGTGTGGTGTTGAGTAATATACCCTATGGCGCCATGACATACCACAAGGCATCCACCTTTAAGCTCCTTGCTTATCAACTAATTTGCTTAACATCCTAGTAGTAGGAAAGGACCTCAGTTGTTAAGTGAGGAGTTCCTATACTATATAGCAGCAGTCAGCTATATGTCTGGTATTATCCTAAGCACTTTATAATTCATTAATGTAATGAACCCTTAACTACCTCAGCAACCTTAGATGTAATTATACCCATTTTTCAGATGAGGAAGTCAAGACACAGAAAAATTAAGTAACTTGTTCAGAGTCACATAGCTAGTTAGTGACTCAGCTGAGATTGAAGCATGAGTGTCTGGTTCCAGACCCTGTCCTGCTAACTACTACACTGCCTTTCTGTGGGGCTGCAGTCCCATCTGCCACTGGCATCTCTAGGATTTGTTAGAATTGGTATTCCAGGTTATTGGTGTCCTTGGTGTATGCAGTAAATGTAGCAGTGTCATTTCAAACACCAGATCAAGTATACAGCACCTACACGCTGCCATCTCGTGCCCTCTTGGGAGCATGGCTTAGTTGTGTAGATCAAAGAAGCCTGAAAATCCAGCGTCTTGCCCTATCATAGAGTTCCCTCTCCAGGATGCTCAAGGGCCTGACACGAACATCGGGGAAATCCGGCCTACTTTGCTTAGGAAACCAGGGACGTGGGAGCAGGAGCACCCCTGATGCCACCTTCATTTTCTGCACTCATATAAAGCCTGACAGACACCAACAATGTCACGGTTATCAAAATAAGATATAGTAGGCAGGATGTTCGACTTCTCGTTCTTTTTGCTTCTGCAAAGTTGGAGCTGTAGAACTAGATGTGATGTTGAAGTAAAGGGATGACCCCTTAAAATGGTTTGGTTTTCTGTAAGTTCTAAATTTTTTTTTTTATCAAAATAGTTTTTCAGCAGTAGAAATCATGCCCCATCAAAGAAATTTCCTTACAGCTGAAGTGCAGATGTATTTCCCTAAGTTCTAAATCTCCTTGTGTGGTTCTGTCTTGGAAAAGATGGAGACCAGGAGTCTCCCAGGTTCTCTGCCCTCAAGTGACAAAACTGTAAAATCACCGTTCACCATTTTATTCTACTCTCCCCATGCAGTTCCTCTGAAGTATAATTGGATCTTTTTAATTCTCAAGTGTTAAATTCCATTTAAATATACTTTCCGCTGAGGATCATTTACTTTTCTCATATTAAGTGGGTTGAAGAAAAAAATCCACTTGCATAGCTAAATCAGATTTGGATTTCTTTGGGAATTCCTTTTGGGAAGTAGCATGGTACATGTATGTATTTAGTTATTGGAATTTAAGCTAACAAAGAAGCTGGTGTTTTTATTTAGAGGAAAATTTCTCTTTGATTCATTTCTCATATGTATTGAAATCATACTTTTAAAGAATCCAAAATGTGAAGTGAAAAGAAGGATGAGGAGAGTTTTGTGGTGTTCGTGCCTTGTTGTTGTTGTTGTTAATAGAGCTCATTTTTATTTTGAAATAATTTAGAGTTTATATAGCACCTTTCATCTTGGGCAGCTCCAAGAGCAGAGTCATCTTACCCCTAAACAATTACAGAAAATCTGTTGGGCCTGGCCAAGGAGAAGCAGAACTTCCAGGGAGCATTTGAGGAGCACTGTTGGTAATAATACACAGTTCAAAGTTAGCTAGATGGCTGAAATTACCACTTAAATCTGTGGCAGAGGCTCAAGAATCCTCACTAAGAATCAAGCCCTTGGTTGTTATCCTTTTAGAAGGCATTTATGTCTCCTTCATATATCTTTGGGCTGAGTTGCTAGAACCCAAGCGTTCGTCACCCTGCGAGGAACCTGTAGCTATATGGCTTGTTTGCAGTCTGCATATCCAGGACCCATGAACATGTACAGTGTTATGTACAAGCTGGGTGGGGCTGCGAGTTTCCTTGAGGAAATGGGCAGGAAGAACAGTCCTATTTTAACTCTGGTTGTTTTCTATATATAATATCTGTACTCAGGGTAGCTTTCTCTTTTTCTATCTTTTTGAAAGAAAATTGAAAAATATGGGTAGAACCAGAGACCTTCTCTTCAGAGAGATTTTGATTTTGTAGAAAGCCTGTCAAGGAGAACCTGCTTTGGCACCCTAAAACATAATACGATGCTGCAGTGTCTTCCTGTCCCCTGATCTGGTGATAAAGTCACTGCTTCTTCCAGTCCCATTTCACAAAGGAGGAAACTGGTACGCTGAATTGCATTTTGTTATTGAAGCGCTGCTCTCAGAGGCCTCCTCTTCTTGGCAGGATCGTAACACTTGAATTTATTTAAATGCATGTTTATTTAGATGAGATTTCAGATGTCTAGTCAATGTCAAGAACTCATCTCATGTATTGCTAAAAGTTGCTAGTGACCGTGGATCGAAGTAAGCAGCTTTATTTAGAAGTAATTTTCTATATTATGGCAGTAGTAGTGTGTAATAGGTTTATGTGTTTAAGTGTCTTTCATCAGCAAAGTAATGATCGGGCCATTTTCTTTTCATGAACTATCACAATGTTACTGAAAGTAAGTCAGCACCACTAAATTCAGTTAGTCAACAAATACTGAGTACCTATTATTCTTTAAGATACTAGTCAAAATGGGTCTTTATGTTCAAACTCTGTTAATGACAAGTGGCTCAGTACATTTTCCCTGACTCTTACTGGTAGGGAGTGGAAGATCTTTAGCATATGTACTCTGTCTCTCTATTCTTCTTTCCCCAGGGTCTCCCCATCCTCTGAATCCTTTTCTGTTCGGAAGTGGAGGATAATGAGATGAGAAAAATTGGTTCTGACAGTCAAGGTCCTCCTAGGCCATCTGTTAGTCTGACAAATTTTATAGCAGTTAGGATTGAATATTATTTGTAATCTAGGGATTTGGGGCAGCCAAAAATATATCTTAGCTGATTTGGGATGGATGTGGATCTAATGCTCAAAACAATGTTGACTTAATGCTGAATGGTGCACCCTTTCTCCCCCAAAGTGGCAGACGTGCTATTAACATCGGGCTGGAGTGGGGGTGGTGGGGAAGACCCAGGGAAGAGAGAAAGAGGAGAGAGAATGCACACACATGCAAGTTAGCATCACCTCAAAACCCGACGTCACAGAGGAATGGCAGTTTTGTTCCTATTCCCAGTCATTTGACTGTCTCTTAGAATAAAACAAGACATTTAACACCTGGGGTTTCAGAGAATCTGACAAGCTAAGGAGACTCAGTTGCATTGTTATTTGTGTGCAGAGCCAGTAGTGTGACGACTTTGGTCACCTTTTCTTAAATTCCTGAGTTAAGCTACTTTCTAGTCTCAACCATTGAGAGGCATTTGGGTCTAAGTTTAGTTATCTAAGGTATTTATAGGAAAACATCAAAACACTTTTGGAAACTTCCCCCTGAATATGGGTATTTTCAGCCTTTACAACTCATGGCAGCTTGCTGTGTAAATAAATATTCCATCTGGTCCTAAACAATTTGTTTCAAAGCAGCCAGTTTCCTTTGCTCTAATAGTTTCTGATAAAGTAAATGAGCTTATACCATTTGCTCTTTTATATAATTTAGTTTCACTGATGTTAGTGATAGTCAAGTGTATAGAGGACTGACTGTGTGCTGGATGCTTTGCTAAGTGCTTTACATGTATTGCCTCACTTAATCCCGAGAACGGGCTCCTGCGCTGGCACAGTCAGCCCCTCCGGAGCCACAGGTTCCTTACCTGCAGATTTTAATAGCCTCAGGGAGGTCCTGGAACCAGTCCCCATGGCTACTAAGGGACAACCGTATGGAGATATGTTTACCATGTAGCTGTTCTTGAGTTGCATGGCCACTTCCAGAGTTCTAGAAGGGACTCGCTGTAGGTTCGGACAATCATAAGTCTTTACTAATGTCTACTCACTCTGTAAGCGTCCGCTCCTCAGAGCCTGGCTCTGCTCATGGGTACTGGGAAATGGCCTTGAAATAAATGTGACAGCCCCCAAATCTCATTGAGCATCAACAAACTCATGATACTCTTTATTGTCTCCAAGTTCAATACATATTTTTCATATTTTTCTCACACGTATTGGTAATTATGATTATCTAAAAGACATTACTGGTAACTTTCATAGCTGTCAAGAAAATTTGTGAGCATTCTCTTTCTAGGAGAAAATTCCAGTTTAGAGATGATATGGGGAAGGGAGAAGATTAATGAGAAATAGCTTATTAGCATATTTGGCTGTAGGTACAAAGCAGACCTGGGAGACAGCCATGACTAATGGGTGAAACATAACCCCTGTCCTAGGGGGGTGAATATGTGAATATTTTGAGCTGTGATCTGACTAAATAACCGGTCTGTTTCATTTTAAGTAAACCTGTTGAGAATATCTAATTTGCAAAACTTTACAACTATGATTCTTCTTTTTAAAGATTTGCATCCTAAGATAGTTTTTAGGTGGGAGCATATTTACTGGTGTAAGAATGTGAGAAAGCAATACAAATTGAGCTTCTAAATTAAATTAGAGTTGGAAGTGTGACATCAGGGAATTTCTAAAGCTGTCAAAGTCTCTCTTTTTTTTTTTACAAGGAAAGGGAGAGACTCTCAGGGAGAAGCACTGAAATAGGGAAATGTCATGGTACCTTAATACACCAATTAAAAAAAAATCTTTGTAATTTTCACCAGTGATTGAAGGCCTAGCTCTTGATTTTTTTTTTCACCCTGAGGAAACATTTCTGAAATTAGATAAGAGTTTTAGAGAATAGGATTTGCTTTTCAGAATGAGGGCTTTAAAATTTTTGACTGAAATATGTAAGTTCTGCAGTCTAAGGCATTTCTGTATTTGGAGAAAAGTGTCCGTTGGGCTTAGCTCTTTAGAATTAGACGATACCTTGTAAGGTATAGGGAGTACCTAGAAGCATGCTAATAGGAGGTGAGACAATTGTCTGTTCTTCAGTCCCCTGTAATAACATGGCTCAAAGGCTTGAAGAGAAAGTCAACTCAACTGTAGCTTTCGTTTTAGAGTAATCACAACGTCATGATGTGGTCACATAGCTAGGTTCACATAACTGAGAGGGAAATAGGCACCAGGGTTTTTCCCCCAGTTGCGCTGAATATTTGTGTTTATGTTGCAGATCAGTACACTAATTTGTACCTTCCAAAGAAGAGGAAGAGTAAATCTTTTCCAAGTTAGGCTGCCTTAACATGTTTTTTTTTCTACTTGGAGGGATGCACTAGATCTTTAATTCTTGTTAGAGCAGAGGCATAACTTTTCTAAACTGAAAAATCAGGGTGAATTATTTCTCTGGACGGAAGGAAAATGCCCAGTTCCTGTAGCTTTCGATTCACCGTGCTAAAAGGAATAGCAAGGTGGGCAGTGTTGCACTAGGCATTTGATTAGGTCCTTCTTATTAATATTTGTGATATCAGATTGGTTCGTTTCGGAATGTGGTATCGTTTCACGTTGTTAATGGATGAGGTGTGTGCTCTCCTACTGTGTGTCTGAAATTACACTACCTGGGAGTCGTATTTCAGGGACAGTGCTGTGTTAGCTCTCGTAAGAGAGTCTTGAAATTGGATTTTTAATGAAGATATCTTTAAAGGATGAAAGCACGTTCTAAAATCCATTAACAGTTCTTTGAAAACCCTATCACTGCCCTAATTTAGTAGGAAAAGAGATTAGATAGTTAAACTATCCAATGGGCATTCTTAGAGTCCACTAGTTAATACCTTCTCACCTGGGGACAGAATAATTGAGGTGGTGTGAAGCCTTCAGCATGCTTTCATCCTTGCACTACACGTTAGCCAGATAGAAAATTCCAGTGGAGTAGAAATGTAGTGAATACAGTGACTACCACATAGTTTTCTAGGTTACTACTGAACCTGACCTGAGGTATGTGCTCAACCTATATAAGAAGGTGTGAAAAGGGGTTGAGTTGAGCCTGTACTCCTCAAAAGGATGTTTTCCCGACCTGAAAAATTTTAATCGTTTTTATTTTTAAAAAGCCAATACCTCTGTTTGTATGTTAGTTGAAATCAGTAATACTTTACAGTGTTAGATGCTTGGGAAACTATATTAAAACTAAGCTGACCAGACATCCAGTTTTGAACAGGACAGAAAACAACAGTACTGTCCCATTTCAAATGGTGCATATCGTCAGCCTACCGACACCTTGAATTTAGCCCCGTGAGACTAGGCTGACCATATGCACCATTTGAAATGGGACAGAACTATTGTTTTCCGCCCTATTTAAAACAGGACATCTGCTCAGCCTAATTAAAACACATAATTTCTGGTTGCGGTGCATTCATACTTACACAGTATAATATTTAACTGTACGTTCCCTGAAGGAACAAACAATAATTTTTCTGAGTTCTGAAATTTGAAGTGGGCATCCAGTTCAGTTGTAGTGGTGTGGCCAGGACGCTGCAGCCTTTGGCTCATCTCCCACCTCACTGGCTGGCCCTCTGGGTCTCCTTTGCTGGTCCTTCCATTCTTCCCCACTCCTCATGTGAGGGTGTCTCACCCAGGTTCCTGGCTGTAAAACCCATAAGCACTGACCTCTAAGTCCATGCTGACAACCCAAACCTCACTTCTAATTCCAGATCCATATTCGACTGCCTCTTGATCATCGTTACTTGAATATTTATCAGGTGTCTCAAACTAAACATGCTAAAACCAACCTTTGTGAGCTTATGGCATTCTTTCTCATACATGCAAATATCAGCTCCATCCTTCCATTTAGTCAGGCAAAAACATGGGTGTTTTCCTCGAATCTTCTTTCTCATACCCCATGCTCAATCTGTCACCAAATCATATTGCCTCTACCTTCAAAAACTATCCAGATCTGACCACTAGTCACCATACTTACAGCCAAGCCACCATCACCTGTGTCATCTATTTTTGTTTGTTTTGTGTTTTCTGTAACAGGTCTCTCTGTATCCATTTTGGTCTTTCTATAGTCTGTTCTCACCATAGCAGCTGCAGGATTCTTTTTAAATGTAAGCCAGTTCATGTCATTCCTCTGCTCAACACCTCTTTCCATCTCAATCAGTATTAAACCTGCAAAGTTTTAAGAGTGGGCCATAAGGCCCTGTGTGATCATCCACCATCACCACCACCTACAATTTGCCCCACAACCCCTGGCCCCAGAAGCACTTGTTGCCTTGCTGTTCCTCTAACATGGCCAACAGCTTCCTTCTGAGGGCCACACTTTCCCCAGCTAGCCACGTGATTTGGTCCCTCACTTCTTTTCAAGTCATGTGCAAATGTCACTTTATCTAGGAGGCCTTTTGGACCATACTATAAATACGGCAACACCCGCCCTATCACTCCACTCCTGCATTCCCAATACCACCCTGAATTTATATATAAGCATAAATACATATCTTTAAAATTAAATATATGAGAGCTGTCCAGAAAGTATACAGTCATGTAACCATTCTTGTTATATTGATAATGGCTGGATTTTTTCCAGACAGCCCTCGTGTATATAAATGTTTCTTTATTGTCCCTGACTGACGTATAAGCTGCAAAAAAATAGGAACTTGTTTTGCACACTGCTGTGTTCCTGGCAGCCAGTATAGTGCTGAGTACGTGGTACGTTCTCAATAGATAGTAAATGGAATGGATGGACCTTGGATCTCTTTTCCCTTCTGCAGAAGTTGTAAGAATACATTATTTTATACTACCTTGGATGGTTTTGTTTGTTCTCAGTAATTTTCTTTATCCTGCTGGATAATTTCACTTTAATTTTCTGTCCATTAAATGCCTTAACTGTACATATTACAGTTTTCTTCCAAAAAATGTCAACCTTCAGAAAAGTTGCGGGCACAGTTTAAAGAGCACTTGTATACCTTTTAGTTATTCTAATATTTTGCCACTTTTGTTTAATCTCGACACCATGTTTTACATAATTTTTTCTAAACCATTTGAATTAGTTGTAGACATCATGACTGCTCATGCCTGAAGTGCTTCAGAGTATATCTCCTAAAAACAAGGACATTTTTCTACGTATCTGTGATACAGGTATCATTTTTCAAAAAAATTAATGTTGATGCAGTACTACTGTCTAATGTAGTTCATATTCACATTTCCCCAGTTGTCTTCATAATGTCCATTATAACTTATTTTTAAAATCCAGAGTCAACTCAAGTTTCATTAATTGCATCATTTGTCATGTCTCTGTAGTCTCCTTTAATCTAAAACAGTTTCCCAGATTTTATTGGTATACCATGACTTCATATTTTTAAAAAATTCTAAGCCAGATGTTTGGCAAGGTGTCCTTTACTTTGGATTTGTCTGATTGTGTAATCCTAGTCTGATCATGAGAAAATATTTTTGGCAGGAATGTAACACAGGTGATACGCTTCTCAGCACAGCCTCAGTAGGCATGTGGTGTCATCTTGTCTCATTAGTGGTGATGCCAGTTTGGATTATTAGATCAAGACTGAATCCACGAGATTTCCCTATTGTAAAGATGTCTGCCTTCCTTTTGTAGTAAATGGTCTCTGAAGTGCTACTTAGAGACTATATGGTCATCCTCTTCCCCAATACCTTTCACCCAATGGGTGTCAATTTCTATTCCTGATTCTTAACCTGAAACAATTACTATGGTAGTTGTAAAAATTGCTATTTTCTTTTTTCTATCATTCCTTCTAAATTTAGTTGATACTCTTCTATTAAAAAGTGTTCCCTTTTATCCCTGTTTTAAAATCTTTTTCAGTATACATTTATGAATTCTTTTATATCAGGATAATCCATTAGTGTTATTCATTTTGATACTCAAATTGTCTCCAGTTTGGCTAGGGAGGGTTCTGTATCTGTTTTAATAGGGAAAATAATTGATGCACCTTCTCTGTAGTATATTCAGGTATTTGAAAAGATAAAGGAGTCTCCTAGCAATTGTATAACACTGAAGGGAATGGACAGTAAAATAGAATCTTCAAGGGAAAAATGAAGACGCCTCAGTGTCCCAGGTGAATAGCCGTGTTCAGCTGCCCCTGCCAACCACAAGATAAATAATAGCATTCTGGTGGAGGCTGGTCTGGAACTGGGTTCCTTCTGTCCAGGTATCATTCCTATCCTAAGTACAGCAACCTGGCAGAGTCCTCGAAGACTTGGATGTGTCATTTCAACAGTGGTCCACGAATGCAGCTGGCCACTGGGAGAAAAATTTTGGCTTATGCTTATTTTTGTTTTCTTACCTTGTACTTTAGTACAGCTTCCAGACCTATAGAATCCAACTCTGTGGATAGGGCTCCATACCTATTCTGAATGTTTAAAAGCTTTTCCCAGGTGATCCTGATATCTTAGATTTAAAAATGAGGTTTTTTGTTTGTTTTCCTAACAAGGAGTTGAATAGTCAGGTACTCGAGTCTGTTGGGTTTAATTGAACCCAGTCTCACTGGGGCTAAAGGATATAGCCTCTGGGTTGATTGCAAGTAGCCTGGCATCAGCTCTGTTGTACTTAATACCTTTACCTGGGTTTGGGTAAACTAGACCAGCCTCTGACCAGAGGAATATGTTAGCCCAGGAGTGACGATCAGATGCATAACTGATGAATAGTCTTCCTTACAGATTCTCTTCAATCCAGGATTTCCATGACAGGTGATAAAATGTGGAGAGTAATGGAAAGTAATAGATCTTAAAGAGGAAAAAAGACTTCCCTTTTACTTGGCTTTTATGACAGGAACAGAATGTATTTGACATCCACCTCCTTCTACTTTATAACCATATAGTTGTATAGAAGTAGTATATGCCCACGCAAAATTTATGAAGCTATCCCAGTATTGTTTCCTCCAGACCGGCTTAAGTTCCCTGTTCACTAAAACAGTAGATTTGAACTTTAAAAATTTTTTAAAGGAGTGTATATGTGGGGTACGGGGTTATACTTAAAACCTAAGATTAGTTATGTGACTTAACCACCATAGCTACAGGATGGGAAGTGAGATCAAATTTGGGAACCACGTTCCCTAGCTGGAAGGCATCACATGGATAACTTGAGTTGCTGTAAAATACAATTCAGTTCAGGAATGAAATATTTGGAAAATTGATGTCTGAATTTTCTGTGATATGTCAACGTATGAAACGTCCAAACCTGTAGAGAACTTTAATGAGTTTATCTGAGCCAAACCGAAGACAGTTGCCAGGAAGCAAAATCTCAACACATTAAGAAAATGCTCTGGAGACTGGCAGTTTTGTGGCTTTTACATTAGAATCAAAGGAGGAGACATAAAGAGGGTCACATGAAGTCCATTGGTGATTAAAAAAAAAAAAAAAAAAAAAAAAAAAAGGAGTGGGAGAAAGTGGGAAATTTCCAGGACTGGATGAAAAGGGAAATGGAGAGACACATACTCCTTTTATATTGGTGGGCACAGGATAGCAATTAGTCATTTATAGCACATAGAGATGGTATGTGGAGAACAGGATAACAAGGCAGGGTTCTGTGGTCTCTTGCTCTGGTGCAGGGGTTGTGCTCTGAGGGGTTGGGAAAAAGGCATTACTCTGACTTCAAGGGTGTATCTTAGATGCAAAAAGACAATAGACAGGCTCACTTAAGGTACAAGTTGACCTTTGTCTAGGAAGCTACAGGCCAAGGATGTGACTACCCACCATGACCCACTTTTAGTTAGGAATATTTATGTTCAGACCATCCTGTGTGGCTAATTTTGGTGTCTGAGTTTGTAGGGCCTGCTGTGTTCACCCCTCCTAAGCTTGTCAGGTTTAGTACGTCACCCCTTTTTTGTCCATTAGGTTTCATGTTCTGTATTCTTTAATGTTCTGGTATATTTTATAGTACCTAACACCAGATTATTTGACATAGTTGAACAGGCTTATATTATCTGATGTGTGGAGATGGGATCAAATTTATTCTTTGAAGATTGTATTGGGATACTGATAGTGATTACTCTAGAGATAAGATAACAGGCAGAGACAAGAGGTTAAAATGTGCATTAGAGTATTATGGGCAATTTTTGTTAACCATTTAAAGTTTTATAATGCTCTAATGCTAAACAAAATTACTTAATTATTCCCTTTTAGAAATAGGTGGTCTTATCACTTTGGTTGAAAAGTAAAATGCAAAGAGACTTGTTATTGCTGCTACTGTTAAAAAATGTATCTGTTATAACCGTATTGCTTTATCCTGAGCAAATAACAATATGCATTCTTACTTTCATAGCAATACACAAAACAGTACAATTATTCCTTTTTTAGATGCAAAAACCATTATTAAGATAAAGCGACCAAGTTGAAGTCACTGAACTGATTAATAGCAGAGACAGACTTTAAATGTGGGTCTATGTGAGGCCAAGACTATTTTAATGAGATTTTCCCCTGATGACAAATAGTACTTACAGCAAAGAAAAACATTGTAAAGTTAGAATTTAAATTGCTAAAATTACCCATAATTTCACATCCCAGGGATAAACACTTTTAACATTTTAGGGGATATTGTTCATTATTGTTTGAGAAAGTGTTCAATTAGTTCATCTAAAGCTTGTAAAAAACATATGGAAATTATTTAAATTGTAACATCTTTTCTTCTAAAATATAGTTTAATAACCCTAGACCCTCACATTAAATTGTTCCTTGCAAATGTTGTAGCATTTAGACACACACACAACTTAATTTGGAAATGAAAGCTATTATTCGAAAGCCTGTTTTTGTTCTGTGCATGGGTGCCAGAACAGTGTTCTCCAAAACTTTTCTTCATTTCTCTTTTTCCCAGGAGGGTTTCTTATGTTAGCCCAGACTCTCCTGCTTGCTAGCACTCTCATTTTAACCTTAGCTTCTTCATCTCCAAAGCTAAGGCATTAGATGTGGTCATTTAATAGCCTTTCTAGCTCTGCCATTTCGTGATTCTCGCTGCTTCCTGGCACTCCAACAAGCATGTGTCTGTGACTGTCCAGTACACATCAGTGAACCCGGAACAGGAGGTGCCTGACATAGGTTCCCTGGGTTGTGATTCCCACCTTCCTCTTGTAATTGTATTAGGAGATCGAGGAGGTGAACGACTCAGTAGGGCTCACACATAGTTACGAATTGCTATGAATTGCTCTTTGGAATTGAAGGTGGATAAGCATGAGTATTCGGAGGAAGTAACCAGAAGAATTTAGATACTTGCACTAATGTGCGGTGAATGCCTGAAGAGGCTCAAAGGAAGTTCAATAGGAGTAAGGTGGGGCAAGTGGAAGGATGGTCAAGAGGTTTGGTTGAAGAAGGGGATCTTGACTCTTGAGATCTTAGAGCAATCCTAAATGGTGATGGGTCTAAATGGTGAATGCCTCCAATGGGTTGGAACTGAGACCTTTAGATTGATGGCAGTCAGAATACCTCATTTTAGAAGAAAATTCATTGATAACATTAGTTAAGTGGACTGTAAGGTTTGGAGTTATACTTTAGGTTCAGGTCAAAACTCAGATAGTAACCAGCTTTCTAATACTGGCATCTTTGACTGTACGAATCTGTCATACCCATCTCAGAGGTCATCACTAAATCAAGCATTGGATATAAAAGCTCTTGGGAACATATCTGTATTGATTGTTGTTTGGGCCCTGTGGATGTGGTCTCATTTTTCAGCCTCTCCCTTTTATTTCTACAAACTGAGTATAAATTGGGAGCAAGGCCCCCATTTTTACATCTCCTGTGTCCCACCAACTTCTGTTCAGTTTTCAGCCTGTCTGTCCTATGTAATTGATCTCAGACAAAAATTTTTCCTTTGGTGCCACTTGATACTCCCTGGTTGGATTTGTGTCTGTGAGAGGCAGTGTGAACTTAGACTTACCTCATTGCATCTGTAAGTGATTTGAAGTTAGTAGCACGGCCATGCACGGCCATTGTTTGTACTTGAGGAAGGTCCTTTTGATGACCTTTCAGACCTCAGTTGAGGTTTTTTCTCTATTTACTCCTATTTGAAGAGCTGCTGTTTGGATTAGTGGTGGTACGTTTGGAATTTACACAGAAGAAAACATACTGTTTACTGAGTCTGGGAGCCTTAAAAGGCTTCTGTTCTTCCCCACAGTGATGTTAAAAAAATTTCATTATTGTGCCACCTTTAGAAAATTCTTAAAGATAAGGGTATTTCCTCCAAGGAAAACAGGCATTTTCAATTTGGGGTCCCTCCAATTTGGACAGTGTATATAGGAAATAGTTTGCCTGCATTCACTGAAAAAAGCAGGCTTTTAAAAAGAGGATGGAGAGGAGAGGAAGAAATAAGAGTCAAAGAGGAAATAATTTACAGGTGTGCCCCCACTTAAAGAGTATTTCATTATTAAAAAATTTTGAACTTGAAAATGGTAATGGAGGTAGAGGGAAACTGATCTATAAAAAGACTTGCTATATATATTTCCAAATGTTTTTTTTTAGATCACTAAATTATTTACAATATTAGGCTGGAAGTGAAAATTAATTGAAGATCAATCAAAGGTAAAGATTAAACATGTATGATAACTTAACAATGGTGGGAAAGAAAAAAAAATTGACTTTGATGTAATGACTTATGACCGTATCCATAAAGCAAAAGTAACTTGGAGCAGAGAAGCCTAAAGTGGGAAGGGGATAGACAATTTGAGGTTTCAAAAGGACATTCACATGAGAATGGCATTACATATGTCTTTTGGGATTCATGGGACACTTGATCCAACTTGCAAGACCTCCGATAGAAACTATAATACTGTCACTGGTACAGTGTAACTATCCAATATAGTTGCAGAGAGGGTGGCTTCCATGGGAGATAAAGCGTTTCTGGTCTGAGCATTGAGGTGTCACTAGGGGTGTGATACAAAGTAGGCATTCTCATGTCCCCCACCTTAGTGGTTAGGGAGGAAACCTGAAGTCTGTACCTGTAAGCAGTCCACTGGGAGAAGGTGATAAGCCAACTTTGGAAACCACCACGCTAGACATGTCAGGGAAGGGGTGGTGATGAATGTAAAGATAATGAGCATATTCCCTATAAAGCTGCTTTACACTCTGAGTCCTCTCAGCTGCAAGTTGTTCCACTACAATGTAAAATGGTTAAGAATATGTGTTCTCTCCAAGAGTTGGACTGCCTTGGTTCAAATTTCATCTCTGCTACTTACTCTGTGTATTTGAGCAAGTTGTTTAACTTCTCCATTTCCTTATCTGTAAAATAAAGATACTAACAGTACCTACTCCAAGAATTGCTATGAGTATTACTTGAGTTCTTGTTTGTGGAAGACTTAATATAGTGCCTGGCACATAGTGAGCTCTCAGGAAGTGTTGCTGGTTTAGCAGCAGAGCAAGGAGCACGTGGTTGACAGGGAGGAGGCCTCAGGAGTCTTTGGCCTAGAGACCTAGAGAGAATGCCAACAAGTGAGGGCTCAGAAGGAGTGCCAGTTTTCAAGGTAGATGTACTGGACATGAAATACTTGGTGAAATGTCAAATCTATGGCCAGGTAATAGTAACAAACCTCCCCTTGTTGGTGCCTTTGCCATTCTGTTAGCTAGTCTAGGAGCCTTGACTCCTCCCTCTATTGAATTATCATTAGTTTTTTTAAAACCTCAAATAACCCTTCTTCCTCCTCAATTTTTAAAAAATCTTTTTTTCAACTAACCCTTCTTCCTCTTTGATTACTACTTCCATTGCCCTAATACATACAGGCTTACTGTATCTCCTACCCAGTCCCTGCAAACAGTCTTCCAGTTACAGGGTTGGCAAAGCTGTCAGAGCAATTTTATCTAACACCTAGTTCGCCAAACTCAAATAACTCCTGAGGGTGCAGGCTGGGTTACACCTGATGAACTAGGGGAGCTCCATGTAGGCAGATGCTTCTTGACTCTGGGAATCATGGATCGTGTACGGCCAGATCTTATTCTCAGAAGCCAGAAACCCAAATTTGTATATAAATCCCCAGAGTTTTAAACTTGAGTAATTAATTCAAATGTTTCACAAACACAACATGCTATGGGCCAGTAGATCCCCAGGCCTCTGGTATGCGACTTCTGCTCTCAATGCCCAAGTCTAGGCACATGGGACCTTACATGTTAAGTCTGTGGTTGCACTCCCTGTGTCACACTTGAAGCTGCCCTTGTATTTGTTAGTTCTTCTTTTGCATCCCACTGTTAGACCTCTGTTTCTGCCCCTCTTAGTAAAGTCTGAGCTGCCTGGAATGCATGTTTTGACCTCCTTACACCTGGCCTAGCAAAGCTGTCTTATCCTTGCATTTGCAGAAAAATATCTGAGTCCTTGGCACTGTGCCAGTGATTGGTACGCTAGTCCTTGCCTTCAGTGCCTTTTGCAATCTCTAGCTCAGGTACCATAGCCTCAGGGGGTCTTATTTGAAGACCTCTTCTACAGCCTACCTCAGTACCATTCTGCTCGCAACTGGTTTTTCCACACCACTGAGCAATTCTCAGACACCAACTGGATGTCCTACAATTCAACTCTATCTGGAGATAGAATCAGATTCCACAGGTTAAGGGCTCAAGACTGTCCTCCGCTACAGATACAATTGCAAGTCTAGGTTGTTACCTGTGCTTCTGATCAACGGGCCATACATTAGAGGTTCCCACGACCCCTTCCTTGGGTTTGATTAATTCACTAGACTGTCTCACAGAACTCAGGAAAACCTGTTTGCTCATTAGATTTCTAGTTTATTATGAAGGATATTACAGGGTACAAATCAATAGCCAATTGAAGTGATAATAAGGCAAGGTATCTGGGAAAGGGGCGTGGAGCTTCCATGCTCCCTGAGTGTGCCACTCTCCCTGAATCTGCACATGTTCACCGACCTAGAGCCACTGCACACCCACTAGAATGGCTAAAACCAAGCACACTGAACAAGGATTGCCATGAATGTGGAGCAAGTGGAACTCTGATACCCTGCTAACGCAAATATAAAATTGTTCAACCCCTTTAGAAAACAGTTTCACAGTTTCTGAAAAAGTTAAACATCACCTAGTGTTAAACATCACCCAGCCATTCCAGACACCTGGACTTGAAGGTTTGTAGCACCTTTATTTGCAACACACAAAACCTAAAAAAACTCCAGATGTGCATCAACAAGTGAATGGATGAACAGACTGTTATATCCATACAATAATACACTATATTCAGCAATAAAAAGGAATGAACTATCAGCAATAAATGGGAATGAACTATTGATACACACAGTGATGTGGGTGAATCTCAAAATAATTATGCTAAGGGAAACAAGATAGGCAGAAAGTATAGAAAGTATGATTCCATTCTTATAAAACTATAGAAATGCAAACTGACCTACAGTGACAGAAAACAAATCAGTGTTTGCCTGGGGTTGGGACAGGGAACTTTTTAAGAGTCATGGGTGTGTTCACTCTCTTGATTGTGATCGTGGTTTCACTGGTGTATATATGGCAAAACATATTCTAATTGTATACTGTAAATATTTGTGCAACTAATTGTATGACTCTTAGACTTCAAAACTCAGAAAAAGACAGGACCTGTGTTTCTTGTCAATGTTGTCCAGAATACATGTTTCTTATAATAGGTGCTTGTTAATTATTTCCTGAAGTGAATTTCTTTTCAAAGTAAAGCCGTGGGGTAGGGGAGAGTAGAGTAGGAAAATGTGGGAACTGCTATAGATGTTACAGTCTAAGCTTCATTTATTCAAATGAAGGCTGGCTGGTGACCAGCTTTCCTTTTAAATTACTGTACTATTTATCTTCTAGTAGTTTCTGGCAGAAAAGACTAAAATAGATGTGGTGTTTAGTTCTGACAAAAATTTACGCTTGTACATATTTATGCCCAGAGGGGCCTTAAATTATATGAAGGCAAACTTGGATTTCTATAGGCGTGTAAACCAGACCCTAAGCATTCTAGAACCCAGACTGACACCACAGTGTTGGCCTTTACATAAAGGAGCTTCACGTTTATTCGCTTTCCTGTTGATTAATTAGTATTATGTGGCAGATGCTTTCTCTAGGTCACCTTGCTACTCTAGTTTGTTTTCATGCCTGCGACAGAGAAAGGAGGAGAATCACTCTTATTAAAAAAAAAAAAACCAACTAAATACTGAGTCATTTAATTATTCTGAGCCTGATTCTGCTTAATAACAAACCTCTATTTCTACTGGAAATGATGTAACTCATTTTGTCTTTGGATCCTTATATTCCTATTTTTATCCTCCAAGTGAAGTGGGAGGGTTTTTGATCAGGTGGTTGACTTTAATTCAGTTATTGACCAGGAGGATGTGATGACCCACTGTTACTTGTACCTGGCTGGTCAGATTCCACAGCACACTGTGGGATAGAGCAGAAACGGTACAGAAGGCAGACAACAATGGGAAGTATGCTGAAGGCCAGTTTGCACTGGTTGAAGAGGGAGCAATACTATCATCAAAGCAAACATAAACCTTCTGAGCTATGGTTGAGGGACATGAAGTTTAGCCTTTAATGTAGTATCTACCTGGCCTGTTGGGACTTAAAATAAGTCTTCTGTATATGGTTGAAATTTTCCATAACAAAGTTGAGAAAATAAGTATAAAGGGATTCACTATCCTGTGCCCTAGCTAGGATTTCTAATTAAAAATTTTAAAATATGATTGTATGTTTCACAATATATGCTATTACTAATCCAAGAAATTATCTATTATGTAAGATATTAATGTTTTAACCTCACATTTCTTCAAGTAAACTTTTTGAAAATGAAAACATGTTAAAACCATTTGTGGATAAATATAACAATTGATCATAGATTTTTTTTTAATCACTGATTCGTAATGCTAGTAACTTACTATTGGAAGTCATAGTAGAATTTGAAGGCCCCCAGGGGAAGGCTTCCAGAATGAGTGATGGCCATGGGATGTTTCCGCAAATCCTCTTGTGTGCAGACTGAACGGCACCTTCCAAACAATAGTTTCCAAACTTACTTGGCAACAAGGCTCTTTGTTCAAATGAAACATTCAACACCCCAACCTTTAAACCAAACACAAGATAAAAGCAATGAACAGGTTACCTCCTTCAGCATTTGATTCTCAGTTTGACAACAAATACCTTAATGTTTGCAGAAATCTGGAAACACTCTCAGGAGGCCAAAGACAATTTAAAAACTGCTGCTTTACTGCATGACTCTCTGATATTGGAATTTCTTCCCATCGAAAATAACACAAAACATGAATTGCATGTTATCCATAATATGCTGAGAATTTCTTGGGTAATGTTAGTTCTAGTTTATTTCCAATGCCACTCTTAGAATGTTTCCCCTTCTATTTTGAAGGATACTGGTTAATTTTAATTTTTTCTTTTCTTTTTTTATTGGTAGATTTATTGGGGTGATATTGGTTACCAAGAATTACATTGGTTCCAGGGGCACAGTTCTACAGTGCATCATCAACTTGTTGTAATTTTTCATTTTTAAAGTAGCTAAAAATCTAAAACTGAGGTTTCTTCATGTCTTATATCTTGGCTTGCACAAAACATACTGTGAAACACATGTGCAAATCAAAGTTTTAGTTACTTAAAATGCCTGAACCGACATTTATAGTCTAAAAGAATTCTATAGTGAGTTCACTGATGATATGAAAAAATAGCTTCCTAAGTATTTAAGGGTAATTTTTTAAAATTGTCTGACTTGTATAAAATGAAATGCACCCACAGTTTGGTGTTATGAGGTTCATTTCTACCTGGAGGCATTTTCTCATTAGTTGCCCATGTGGGATTTGTCAGAAAGATGAGGGGGGAAACCCTAATGCACTTAACTGATTATTCTGACCCACCTTCCACCCTCCTGGTTGAGTGGATGGTAATGTTAGTAATAAGGAGGAGAAAGCAGAGGCACTCAGCAGATCACATGGTGACCTTTGCCCTTGCCCGACATTCACTCTGCCCTGAACAGTTCTGTCCAACCCCTAACCTTTCAACTCAATAACAAAACTGTCAGCAAATCCTAAAAAGATGCAAAAGAAGAAAATTAATAAAAGCCAGAGTGTGGATTCACCTGCCCAGCATACAATTTCAGAGTTATTTTTCAAAGGTGAGGCATTTAGAAGCCAGTATCAGGCTTGCACGTAAGAGAAGCTGGGTAGAGGACTCCATCCCCTCCTTTCCAGCCTCCTTCTGGATGCTCCATAGCAACTGTTTCCTGCCAACTTACACTCAGTTACAAGTTGTGATTCCTTTCTAAGTTAAACTATTTGCACACTCTCGTCAGCATGGGGCAGATCAAACTGCAGAAAATACTGAAGAATTTCTGTTTTGCATATCCCAGCCCCTAAAAGTGTGTTGAAATGGAAGGGAAGAGTATTTGGATATGATGTACATACATACACACACACACACACACACACACACACACACTCACACTCTCACACACACTCTCACACACACTCTGCACATGTCCTTTCTGACCTCTCGACGTTTCTCATCTCTCCTGGGAGTAGATAGAATTGCTGCTCTTCCACGGGCAATGCTCAGTGGACTCTGCTTGAATTCTCTGGTTTCACTCCCAAAGATAAATGACAGAGCTCTGGCCATCCATCATCCTCACATGATGCAACCAGAGCATCAATTTAGGGATATAGGTGGAAGGCAGGGCTTTTCCTTTAATTAGTTTAAAACTCTGGTCCCCCACCCCACCCCCGCCCCCCTGCTGCCCGCTTAATTCCCAGTCCCTCCAAATGTTTTAATATGCTGATGGGATATCTGTGTGTTTGCTTTTTGGTAACTTATTGGTAGTACTCCATCTTTTTGTTTTGAAAAGTGTAAAACTTTTCTTGTACCCCACGTATACCTTTACCTATAAAGAAAGATGAAGTTTCACATATATTAACTTATTAAAAAGTATATAATAATTTTAAAAGGCACTTATTATTGTCCTCCTAATTACCAAAATATCTACTCTTAAAAATTGCAGCTTGAATTCTAAGGTACGTGTTATAGCTAAAAAAGCAAGTCATGGTAAAGTCAATCAGGAAAAGACAATTTACAATTCAGTTTGATGTTTTGATTTAGTATCAGAACTAACTTTTTTTAACTGATGAGACTTTATGGAGGAAAAAGAAAAAACTCTTAAAGTTCGATCTTTTCTTTTGAAGGATAATTATTAATAGAAGACCAAGCCACTTATTTACGTAATGTAAAATATGAAACAATCACCTAAACCTGGGCTATCCTAAGAAAAAGTGTGATGCCATAACAGAGTTGTGACAGTTACAGTGAGGTTCATTGCCAATGTACTTGGAGCCCTCAGGCAGAGAAACTTGTCCAAAAAGTAATCGCTCTTGGGGTTCCCTGGTGGTGCAGTGGCTAAGGCTTCGGCGATCTCCATGCCATGTCCTGGGTTCAATTCCCAACCAGGGAGCTACCCCTCCCCACAAAAAAGTAATCGCTTTTATTTATTGAGCACTTAAATTGCTTGATGAGGTAGGTGGTGAGCATTTTATACATGTTCTTAGTTTCACAACCACCTGTCATCCCATTATATCTGTTTTACAGGTCAGGCAACTGAGGCTCCAAGAATGGGTGCCTTAACTAAGATCATATAGCTAGTGAATGGCTAAGTCAGACTTTCATCCTTTATCTAATGAGACACCCCTATTCAGGGTTTCTAGTTTGTCACCCAGGCTGCCTATACACAGGTCAAAATTGGTAACACAAAAGAATAGAATAGAAATTTCATAAATCAAGTAATAGTTTGGGGGTTTTTTCTACCAATGCACCATGGCTGAACCTTTTCCAGAGACTCAACTTATATTTATTTTTGAAATACCTTGTTAACACTCACCCGCCTAGTTGAAATTTTCGGGATGGCTACTGTGTGCCTGGCTCTGTGTTGAATTATAGCTGAAACACATGGGCTCTGTCCTTAAGGAGCCTAGTGTGTTGCAGAAGACATATAGGCCTACCGATTAATTACACTATGGATTTGTGATGGAGGGATCTTCAGGTGCCACAGGTACCAGGACGGAGGGACTGAGAATGTGTCAAGTGAGAAGACTCACAGAATCCTGGGGAACACCAGCCCACACCTCCAGTGGGCAGCAGAGTAACAAAAGCCTATGAAGGCAGTCAGGAGGTAGGAAGGAAACCCATTGGAAAAAGCTACAATAGATAGGGCAGGACTGGGCAAAGTTTTTCTGTAAAGGGTCAGATAAAAAAATACTACACACATTGTGGGTCATATGGTCCTTGTTACAACTACTTAACTCTGCCCTTATTGCGGTAAATGCAACCATAATTGCTATGTAAATAAACGGGTACGGCAGGTTCTAATAAAATTGTATTTACCAAAACAGGGAGCAGGCCAGTTTCCTGACCCCTAAAACAGGGGAAGGAAAAGAGTTTGTTGACAAACAAGATATGACTGAAAAACAACAATTTTGACAGAACAACAAACCAATTAGTGGCTACTTGGAGAGATTAGTGTGGTAGAACAGGAGAACAATAGGGAGTCAGCAGAATTTAGATGCTGGAATTGATAGCGCTGGGAGTCGGATGACTGAAGAAGCTAGAGGAGTCAACTATTCTAACAAACCTACCTTGTTATGGGATCTCAGGCCCACCTTTGTTCAAGTACAGGACATACTGTATTGTAAGTGTTTACTTTGTAGATTTTCAAATTTGACTTAAGGATGCACCATTGTATTCACAACAGCCAGTGCAGGAGTAGAGCACAAACACAAGGCCAGTCAGTTTATGGAACTTGATCAGAGTTCCACGGATGTGACAAGAAGTGACCCCAGAGCAGAGAGGATTGAGCGGGTGGCGGTGTCTCCCATCCTCAGCTCTGTTGCTTTTTGTGGGCTTTGAAAGCAGGCCCCAGGGAATGAACAGGGGGCGTGTCAGGCCTTGGCTATAAGTCCAGGGCACTTTTCAGGGCCGAAGTACCAGCTACTTGGTGGCTTGGGGCTTTTGTGCTTTCACACCATTGTCCATGGCCTCGTATTTAAGGTCTGGACTACTGAGACTGGCATGGAAGAAGGGACATATGAGAGACAATACCACTGTAAAAAAACATCAGTCCACCAAATTCTGGCTTGGCTGCCTGGGTCTCGTGCTGTGTTTTGTGCCTGGGGAACGAGGAGATGGTAAGGGGTGGTGGGAAGTAAACGATGCACCCTGCCGGGAAATGCTTTAGCGCTCCAAAGGAACTTAGGGATTAGCTGGGGTGTCCTCTTCCTGACTGAGTAGCTTTTGGTGAGTGAGTTATAGAATTGTGAGTGACAGGGTAACAAAAGGAAGTTGCCCGTCCACTGTGAGTGTGTACCAAAGAGCGCACGTGTCAGGAATTGGAAATGGGCCGTACTTTTTTCAGTCAGGCAGCTCCAGGATGTGTGAGCACGGTTATTCCCACCCTCTCTGGGTATTGGGAGGATCTTCAGCTTGCCTTCTTGCTTATCGGACCTGCTCTGTCAGGAGGCTGTCAGACCATGGGCAGCTTGTTAACGTGGCTAGCCTGTCTTCCTCCCTTAAGGGTCCTCACCTTCTCCAGGTTACGTTTTTGTTCTCCTTTTAATACAAAATATTTATGATTAGGACACTGCTTGCTATGAACTGTCCGAAGAGCCATGGTCATTATGAGCATTCACTGAAAGCCACAAATATTGCGAGACCATCATGCTTTACATTTCATACTTCTGCAAATCAGATTTTGTTATCTCTCCCTGCCAAGCATCTGTGGCACTGTGTAACTCCTAGGGTAGTGTTCCCCTGCTGTTTAATATTTTAATACTTCATGGTATATCTTATTACCCTGCTAAACTTAGCTCCTGAGGACTCTTGATTATTTTAATGTTGCTTCCTAGTTCCGTGAGTGTACATCTTCAGTGGAGGTTAGGGAACTGTGGAAATTACAGAGAATCTAGGAAAAAGTGGCAGATTGGGACAACAGTGATATAGCACAGGATAGCAGCAATTTCAGTTATAATCTTATAGAAAGCCGTGTGAGTTAGATTATCCTAAAATATAGGTCAAGGAACATTTTCACTAGATGTTTCGCAGAAGTTTAACACACACAAAAAACAAGTTCGCGTCCAAAGGAAGAAGGATTACTACCAACAGAGAAGACATGTGTGGGAGGAATTAAAGATGAAAACAATGCAAGTAAATCGAAGGTAAAGAAAATCAGAATTGGTTGGGAAAGAGAAGCACGGGTGTGATAGGAAGGAGGGTAAATGAAAACAAGGTAACAAGGTGGGTTGGGTTTTAGCTTCTTTTTTTGTTTGTTTTTTAAGCAATGGTTAGGATGGGACTGACACCTGAGAAATTGTACAGAGTACAAGAGTGTCTCCCTCTGAGCAGCAGGCAGGAATTGGGTCTGGCCCAGTTTGGTTCTGTGCCTGGCTCAGTGTCTTGGCCTGCAGTGAGTGAGTAGGAGAAGGAGCGGCGTCTCACTTCTTTGGCATAAGGGGCTGGAAGGTGAGAGGACGACATTGCGGGTAGTGATAAATAGTGCCTGAAATGGTAAAGCATTTTGTGTTCGATTATTGGCATTGTAAAAAATAAAGCTGGCTATATTTAGAGGCTTACATTTGGGGGGGGGGGGTGTAAAATCACTGAGGATGCTAACATCGTAGCAAAGCTGTCTGCAATGTGGGAATTTTTTTGGTTTTAAAAGCTCAGGCTACATTTGGCAGTTGAATGCTTTCCAAGAATGGTATGAAGCCTGCTCTGGGGTCTTCGCTGGAGTGGAGTCAGGTAGTAGAGCTCTATCTGATGGTTCCTGTCAGCAACAAACGTCCATGTTCAAAACATGTGGGGATTTAAGATTAACGAGAAGCAAATGTGCATCATGCTGCTCGGCAGTAAAGGGGGACTGGCTGTGCCTGCCTTTTACCATTGGATAGGTGTGTATTGTCTATATATAAATTGATAAAAATTGGGTAGATGAGGGCTGTCCAGAAAGGATCCAGCCATGTAATAAGAGAAATGGAGGCATTTATGGCTGGGTTTCTTCCAGATAGCCTTCATATGTATAATTTATACACCAGCATAATTTTATGTACTGATGTATTCTTATTGAAAGATCTAATGGGGGTTAGTTATCGAATACCCATCAGTTTTTAAATGTCAGACTTCAGTAAAATGCACTTCACTAAGCTGCAAGTACATGCTCTTTCTATGCTCATTTGGAATCTTACAGCATTTTAGGGACATTCTCTAAGAGAAACCATGTATTTCATGAGTTTAAAAATTACACATACTTGACATTTTTTTCATGTTTAGGTTCTGATTTTAATGAAATCCATTGTGGTTTGTAGTTTCTGTTTTTCAAGCATGTGTCACACATCACTACTCCCATTTTCCATGCTTCTAAAAATGTTAGAGCTTTTATGTGTGTGTGTGTTTTTTTTAATAAATGTCTCTATTCAAGTGTGCTGCAAACAGACTTCTAAGCCAGTTGGGTTATTTTTAATTAAGGAAACTTGAAGTGGGTATCGGTAACCTCCAACAGTTATAGTAGATGAGAGATATACAAGAGCTGTCTGGAAAAAATCCAGCCACCTTGATTTTTTTGTATAGTACCTGGCTGGATGCTTTCCGGACAGTTCTCATAAGTCTGTCCCTCAGTACTGTGTACCCAGATATGAGAGCAGTCTCCTACAAACCCTGCTGCATGTGCACACACTTTAATTGTGTTAAGTAGGCAGAGAACAGTCACTACGCCTGTTCTTCAACAGTACCTTCTATGAACAGTTACTATAAAGAAAACACAGTATTTCTGGGAGCAGGATTTACTGACCTTGTCGAATCAGGTGACAGGAAGCCTCCAAGCCAGCATCAAGCTATGGGCACCATTGCACAAGGTAAAGTTGGACTCCACAAATTCTTACATCTCATTAATGCTCTGATGGAGCATCTGGACTATATTTCTAGCAATCCACCTGTCTTAAACTCTACTAAGTTCACCAATGAGAAATCTTTTCTAACCTCCATTGAGCTAATTTAGTGTTGAGAGAAAAGCAAAGAGCTTGACGTAGCTGACTCTGAATTGATGCCTTTTGATGAGCATCCTTCAAATGCTAGCCAAACATTTCCAGAGCATGGGATTATGTGTCTGGTTAAGGTAGGTCACGACTCCTAGATGTATTGAAACTAATATATCTCTCTTCTATTGCCTGTGCTAGACTATTTTAAAATAAATTATTATTCATACAACTCTTCCTTTACTGGAAATTAATTTCCTCATTTAGAAAGCTTCCCTGGTGCCAGTGAACCTTGGTTTTTCCTTCCTGTGTTCACTCATGTCAGGCCCTTTTTTTTTGGCCTGTGTAGTTATGTTCATGTTCCCCCAAATGTCCTCTTTCTTTTCACCTCAGCAAATTCCACCTTCAGATTCCTCACCACACTTGTCTTCCTAATTCCCACCCTGTTTCTGAATCCCAACCACATCGAGTCTGGAAACATATGTTCATCAGATACGCTGGCTGGCTCATACTCAATACCAGTTTCATATGTGTGTTGAGTGAGGGAGGGGGATGTTAGTAATATAATCCAGAGTAAAATGTAAGGTTTAAGATAAGGGCCTCATAGGCATTTTCTAAACTACTCCCACCCAGTTTAGCAGAGCACCAAACTCATATTAAACATGGAGTAAATATTTAACAGGAGAATTGTAAAGAAGAAGAGAGTATATAGGTAAATTATGGGAAGGTATATTTAGATGCCTTCTAATTCTTGGTCAGAGTCACTTGTCTGAGGGGAAAAATGTCCCATTATACTATTGAGAGCTTAGAACTTTACTCTTTGCAGCCACAGCTTTGTCACTACAATCCCTGTCCTAATTTATCCATCCACGAATGCCAAAATATGTTCTACAAGAGCCTGATGGAAGTAATTGGATAGATCAAGTTGTGGTGGTGTCTACAATAAGAAGAAAAAAACAACACTCAACCATATGTTCTTTAAGTCAAGTGCAAACTCTATATTACAAACTTATCACTGCTGACCAAGATGGCTATAAGCAAAAATGAAATAACTGTCTAGACACATCCATTTGTAAATTTAACAAAAGCCTTACTTAATCCATTCCTCCCTGCTCCTACTTTGGTTTTTTTGTTGTTGTTGTTTTTTGTTTTGTTTTGTGTTGGGGTTTTTTGTTTTTGTTTTTGTTTGTTTGTTTGTTTTTGTTTTGCTTTTTGGTATGTGGGTAGCTCCCTGATTGGGAATCGAACCCAGGCCGCAGCGCTGACAGAGCCAGCGCCGAAGCCTTAAGCCACTACACCATCAGGGAACTCCCTGTTTTTGTTTTTGCCAGACTTTGTGTTTCTTTTTTCAAGGAATAGGTAGGATAAATGTGGAGTCTGACCATAAAGTGATATCCCAGAAAATAGATGATTCCCTACAGGAATGGCCACAGAAGGAGGGTATCAAAAGATCAGGCAACACCAGGAACTACAGTGTAATGTTTGAAAGCAGCTCCTTTCCTGTTCTGAGTGCAATGGTGTCTTTGAGTGAGAGAAATAAAACCTAGCTTGCTTTGTGCTTGACAATTTAATATAAAATCCTTCCCAGAAGAAATTTCTATACTGGGTCTTTATAGTAAAATTATTACATCCATAAAAGTAGTCATGTACCCAAAGCCTAAAGGAAATTGGGATAGGTCTAAAAAAAAGTTTATACATTTTGTCGTCTTTCTATTTCCTTTGTAGTCTTTATAGACTATGTTTGGAAGAACCCAGTGGAATTGTTTTAGGTACAGTCCAATGTTTTGTTGCATTGCTTAGGCAAAGCATGACTGATTGGGGAGCTATTGATATATGACAATTGGGAGCAATAACATTTGAGGAATGAAAATAATTTTTGAGCCTTACTTCCTCCACTTCTGAAACATTTTAATAAGTCTGTTTTTTATGACTTTAGGTAAACATGTCAAATATTCCCTAAAATCAGAATGAATTTTGTATGCATGAATTAATGAGTTACTTAGAACATCAATCTTGGAATATAAGAGCCTGTCCAGAAAACCTAGACCCTTGATACAGAATAAAATTTTAGTCTGTCAGATATACAGCTTCTATTTAACACCCTGATTGGAAGGGATGATATTATGGAAGATAATTTAAGAGGCAGCCTGTATTGATCTATTTCTTCAAGTATTTTTTTTAGGATCTATCTTCGGATGGAATTAGACAAATATAGGAAATGGACACCTACCATGTCCCTTAACCCCTCACAAGGATGTTTTCAGAATCCGACTCATTGCTTGGCGTCTACATTTTATTGTGAGTTGTAATATACTAGAGCATATTAAGAAATCCATATCTGCATTTTTGTGGCCATGTTTTTGGTGACATTGCCTTTGGGTGAAGTAGTGATGAACCTCTGTATTTCTTCAAGTGAACTAGGAAAAGTTGAAGGGTTAGTGTTAAACTTCTTACATCATAGCAATTGAATTTGTTTCTTGTGGTTGAACAATTTGCTTTTCTCAGTTTTTTTCACTTCACATTTCAGATGAGAATGAGAGTCTTATCCCATCGCAAAGAATCTAGTTGAAGAAAGTTGCAAAATTTCATTATGCAGGGTCAGTCGGTGGTCCCTCCCTCCCTCCCCCACCTTTTTTTTTTTTTTTTTGTACACAGTGTAGCAGCCTGGGACAGGGGAGAGCCAGCCAAGAGACCAGCCATAAATCGCTTCTGAGTGTTCTTGAACAGTGGTAATTTTCATTCTGCATAAAATTAAAAATCTTTGTAGGAAGAAGTTAGTCTTGTCTATCACGGTCAAGGACAGATAGATGCCAGCTTTCTTTTCAAAGTTTGCCACACAGAGGGTTGATTTGAATGAATTATCCAGCTAATGAATTATCATATTTTGTGACTTTTTTATCTTTAGAAGCAGAACTTTTTTTTTCCCCAAAAGGAAGTTCATAGGCTAGCCCATTTTGGCCACATCTTCATTTCATCCTTATTAACTCCTTTGGCTAACAGAACAGGTGAGTTGGAAGGTATGAATGGAGAGGAATTTGAAATCATAGTACATAGTGGAAAGTGTGGGATTCTTATCTCTGCTACCTTCGGTAAGCAAATATTGCCTGTGAGTAAGCATTTGTCCAAGTCTTGTGTGTTAGCAAAAGTCATTTTGTTGACAGGTTCTTTTTATAGGTGTATATCCCTTAAGCTATTACCACTGGCTATGATTAGAATGGACCACAGATATACCTCATTTCACCTGGTAGGTATAACTCTGAAAAGTGTGAGTGTAATTCTTATAAATGAGCTCATGTTAAAGTATTTCAGTGAAACCCTTTATTCAAAGGAGCCCTGCTGAGAACCATTTTGTAAAGTGCTGTGCTCACAGTAGGTGCTGGGTAACTATGTGGATGTACAGATGAAAAGAAGGACCCTTTTGTATGAACAATCTTTTCATTAAGGCCATTCAGTTCCTCCAGAAATGCTGTCTCCCAAACTGAGGATGGGTGTCACCTGACCCTGCTCCAGTAATGAACTTCACAGGTCTCTATCATTGCACTGTTAGTGTGAATGAAAACAGGTGCAACTTACTGTGATGCTTGCCACAAGCCAGACCCTGTACTAAACATCTTTCATCTGTTGTTTAATCCTCAAGGCAGTCCTGTGAGATGAGGAAACTTCATTTTAAAGAGACTTGCATAACTGGTAAATAGCAGAGTCTGGTCTCAATTGTGAATCAAGTCTAACCCCTGAACTTATATCTTCGTAACCTCTGTGTATGTGTGTGAGTCCACTAGATGCCAGCTCCCTACAAACCTGAGCTCTGTGTCGTACATTCTGTCCTCTTGATTTCAACCACTTTGCCTGGTGCATAATAAGCTCTTAATGTGAATGAATGGAGAAGGAAGGACCCAGACTGTGGTTGGAAGACCTGAATTCAACTCTAGTTCTGGCACCAGATAAATCATTCAAGCTCTCTGGATTACCATGTGCATTGGGGAAAAAAATCCTTGCCCTGCCTGTATCACAGAGCTGTTGTAGGATCCAATGAAAAAGAGCTTATGGAGACCATAGAAGCTATAAAAATGTTAAGAATTCATAAACCAATTACCTAATTCACCTATTTTTTTAAACTCAAAATGGTTCAAAGCTAGGTTTCCTCAGCCCCTGAAATATTGAAACATTAGGAGAGTAATTGACCTAACAAAAGGATAGGACATAAGTCTTACCGTGTGAATGCATGTACTGGCACCTGGACATTCGGTAGGGATTCCCACTAGCTAGAAAAAAGCATTTTAGGTTAGTGGAGTGCACACTGGGTGGGCACGCCAGGGACCAGGGTATGCAGCGTGGATGCTGCCTTTCTTGGGGAAGTATTAAGGTCTTCCTCTTGCTACCAGGTCTCAGTTTCCCTGTCTGAGACATACTACGTGGACTGAATGACTCCAAGCTCCAGTGGCCTGTCATTCTATACTTGGGTGTTTGGGCAGTCTTGCAGAATTGAGTCGTCCAGTTCTGTAGCTGTCAGTGTTCACTCCGGATGCCAGCACACGGTGTTTGCTGCCAGCTGCCCACCTTTCTCCATGCTGACCGTAGAGCTGGGTACACCCATGCGGGCTGAGGCCCCAGAGAGGCCCCATCCCAGGACTGTGCTTCCAGTGTCACAGTCAACTGTGCTGGATTCTGTAGCTGGTCTGTGTGTCGTGTCTACTTAGGTTCCTCATCAACACCCTTAGTGCTGGTTTCAAGATTCTTATTTGGAAGAATGTGCTATTCCTCCCTCCGTGCAGTGCCATCCTCATTGTTTTCTCTAAATCTCACCCCTAATCTATGGATTTAAGACTGTTAGGTTTTCCTTATCTAAAGGATATTACGATATTCTCCTGTGGTACAATATTAAAGTGTTTCTGAAGATTTTCTTTAGATCTATTCATATTAGACCTTAGATCTATTTATATTTTCACAACTTACTGTAGTTGGGTAGAAAGTCCCTTTAGGACTGATAAGAACATGCTCCCTGATAGCTTCTTAGGTTTTGTGGTACTTACTTTCAAGTACATTGTGTAAGCTTCCTGTTGGCCCTGGCAGGTACACAGAGCAGGAGTGACTATCCACATTTTACAAATGGGCCTAGACGGGGACAGAAGGCACTCCAGGGAAATGGCAGAGCTGCAGTGAGGACCTTTGTCTCCATCCTGTTTCATCCGCCTTCTGGATGACACAAAGCCATGCTCACCTACCTTACAGTATAGGCAGCACGTTGGACCTGTGAAGGACGCAAGGACGGCAGGTGATGCTGTCATTATGGCAAAGGCAATGGAACCTCGGAAGTTAGCTCCTTGCCCCTGGACCTGTGACTGTTGATTATTATTCTGTATTTCAAATGCACCTCTGCTGACTTGTAGGGCCTGCTCGCGTCACGACATCAGGTAATTTTTCACTTCAGCACTTCCTGTAAAATGCTCAGGCAGTGCCTTTGTCTCGCCAGCATAGAATAAATCCTGTTTGAGGGACTCATTGAGCGATGCTAGTAAGGCGCAGGGGTCAGGAGAAAGGGAGAGATGGGAGAGACCAAGACCAGCATTTGGATTGCCTGATGCCTTAACCAAGAGGCGGAGACAGCCCTCGTGATAGAAGTCTGCTATTTTGTCAGTAAAACCACAAGCCAGCCCCAAACTCCCCGTGTCAGCCCTGTCTTGTGTTTAGGGGAAAGTTATGGATGGTCCCACTTTTTAGTCTGGATATTTGTATATTTTCTCTATTATTGTATCTTTGTGTTTATTAATTGTTGCATGTAAAACTAAGACTTCAAAAATGGCTTCAATTTAGTTTTCCAAGTTAATCCACCTTGAATCTGACATCTCATATGTGACAAACTGCACAAGGTGTTATGGTCAGACAGGAGTTGGAATTGCCCTCCCTTCTCGTAATAGAATTGTGTGGGACAGAAAGCCAGCAACTTTGGAATGACTTCCTCTTACTTAATTTCTCCTGGGTTCTTTTCCCTCCTCTTTTCCCACCTGAAAGTGCTCTCCATGCCCCGCCCCCACGTCACCTGGTACTTCTCTGTGACCACCTCGGCAGCACCCTCAAATCTGCCCTCCTGGTTTGAACAGAAGCTTCAAGTGTTTTATACTAAAAGTAAATTTATATATGATGCTTATTTTCTCATTTCAATGCATTTCTAATAGAAAGAGATAGAATTTTTGAGTAGCTACCATCACAGTTTTAGATCTAAAAAAATTAACTTTTGAGATCACTAAGTAAAGTTTTTGTCTAGGGCTTTGTCTGCAGAGGGCTTCCTCTGTCGAGACGGCTTCTTAACTTAACGGTTAGTGCTGGAAGAAATCCTCTGTGATGATCTTATATATGGCCTAGCATTCCTGTTCTTACACGTAATGCTAATGAAACTGTTCTTAACAGAAACCTCTCACCAGGCACAGATGTCCTCTGGAAACACCCAGTTATCTTTTCAATAGTTTATAGGTTGTATACTCATTCCTCTTATTTATCTTGTCTGCTCAGGAAGCCTGTGGATAGAGACTGGTGTTCTCTTGTGCCTGCCATCATACTTTAGGAACAGAATAAAAATTTTTAGTAAAGATGGGAAAGGAGATGAGATTGGTCTGTGCTCCATTTGGTTCTCTGGCACCTTCTGTCAAGTTAATTTACCCCTGTGAGAATTAGACTGTATTGGTTAAGAACTAATTTTAGTTATTGTTTTAGCATTCCTAAAAAACATGTCATACTTAGCCTGAATTCATCTGAGAATAAAGCACCATGTTGCCTTGCATCTATAGCAAAGAAATCTAGCAAAACCCATGCATCTGGTATTTTCGAGCTCATCGTAGCCTGTCATTTAATATGCAGCCTTTATTTCTCCTCTTGTGATTTGCTGGTGGTGGCAGTGCATACAATAATAGTACTCTACCACGGTGGTCATGTTTTATAGAACCCAAGAATGATTTTTATTTCTGCATCTGTGTAAAATCAGCGTCGTTTTTTCCTCTGGTGGCCTGCGCAGTGCCTGGTTGAGTGGTTGAATGTCCGTTGCCGAGTAGCTTTGTTAAAGCCACAAACTTTAGAAGTGAAATCATCATGCCAGGCAATCCGGCTTATGTAGACGCTTCTGTAAATATAGTAAGCGCTGGGGGAGTATTCTCTGGCCCCCGGGGGAGGTCAGCAAAGTGGTTGTGAGACATAGTAATCTGGTCTGGGTGGTGCTGAAAGCTCTTATTGATAGGGGATTAGTCTCAGTGGAGACAACGTGCTGTCACATGGCCATCTCTGCAATTGAGAGGAGAGGATGGGAGGCCAGTGGGGGGAAGGGGACACTGCTGAGTCACCGAGTTCATTAAAAGGCTACTGCAGGGGTGGGCAGCTGGCAAGACCAACCCCTGGATTCTGCTGCCACCACAGCCACACCTCTGGGGTAGTTAAGACTCCACTCCATGCTGGGCTAGGAGAACAACAGCGCTTAACAAGGTAGGACCCTGAGAAGCTGGTCCATCTCACAATCCCCACACAGCGGAGAGCCCCAGGGCAGATTCCGGGTGGTGGGAGAGTGAACCCCCCCGCCCCCCGCTGGAATAAGGGAACTCAGCCTCTAGTCCTATGTTGACTTCTCTATACAAGATGGGAAGGAGGGTAGTCAGCCGAAGATTTCTTGACTTGATGGGTCAAAAGTTCTGAAAGGGAAAAGAGAAAATTGTAGATGTTTTACTTAGTCTAACAGTCAAATACTGTTTCTCCAGATTGAGCATAATTTAAAGTCATATTTAAACTTGGCAAGAAGCAGGCATTGTTGATATGGGTCAGAAAAATATGTGGTGTCACTATTCTTTCATTGATGCCTTAGATTTAGGGTCTGAAAAGTCTATTACCACTGGAAAAAGTATAAAAATGGCAAGATTTTGTGTATGTTGGGGCTGGTGAGGGGGGAAAGTAGAAGGTATTTGGGTGGCAGGGAAATAGGACAGAAGTCATCGTTTAATAAACGGTCTCACCTTCTGAGAAAAGAGCTTGTGGTCTTGGCCTGAAGTTTCGTTCCCTGCCTTAGAGAACTAATATTCCTTGTGTGCGTGAGTGTGTGCAGTGTGCTAGATGGAGATGGTGTGTATTTGTGACCCTACCACATACACTGTGGACCTACCTGAATGACTGTTAATGAGAGAACATGCTGAGAAAGGAACTACAGAGTTGAGTCTATAGGCCAACGTGTGTTATCAGAAAAGATAAAAAAATTGGTGGAGGCTGGAGAAAACTTTTCAAAGTAAACTCTGAATGATGCTGTGACCCCAGTGTAAATTATTTGTCCTAGAGAATTGATTTTGGCAAATCTAGACTAAAAAGGAGCTGCTTGCACGAGGTGGATCTTTTTTTTTTAATAGGGAACTAGTAAAATAGTCATTTCCTCTTGAAGTTCAGTGTGCATTTAGGCAGAACATGGGGATTGCTTTTCTTTCTTTTTTTTTTTTTAAGCTTCTTCCCCATCCCTCCTTTTTTATTTCTCTTCCTCTTTTGCAAAATGGAACATGGAATTCTATGAATCCCTGTTTGTTCACAGGTGTCTAGGACAAGGAAAGCGGACAGCAGATATTGGTGGCTTCATTGCGAAGGGGAAATTAGTAATGGAAGGCAGAGGTTGTGCAGGTCCGGGAAATAGGAAAGCTTGTTTGAGTGCAGGAAAAGTTGCTGTCTAATTGGTTATGTTGGCAGTGATTAAGGACTGGGGAGGCGGAGAGTAAGGATGAAGAGAATGGGGGTTGGAGAACTATTCCTTGCTGCCATCATTCCTTTCCTGGCTGGCATGAACGTGGCCTGTCTGATGGCATATTGGTTAGATGGTCGGTCCAGAAACTATTCTTCATTCCTGGCTCCCCTGGTCTCACTTAGCTGAAGTGTAAAAATTTGCTTGGTTTAATCAGTCCCTCTAGCAGAATAAGACTTTTCCCTTTAAAAAAAAAAAAAAAAAAGGAATGTGTGTCTTGGGCATTGATGAACCTTTACTAAACTAACCTTCCTGCATAATTGAATTACTTACTTTGAACTAAAGGAGCACCTATAAATGAAGGGTTGAAGTATGATCTATTACATGGCTTAAATATTTCTTTCAGGATTTGATAAAAGTTGAAGGAAGTCAAAAATATTAACTCTGAAATGCAAGAAGTTTGTATAGCAATACTCATAACTGAGGAGAAAACAGAAGCTAGTTGGTTCTTGGATTTTTATGTCACAAGCAAGCACCCATGGAGTAGGGTGTCATCTAACTTAGGGCCCTAGATGATGGAAGGGTGGGATCATAGACAGCAGTGGGCCAGTCATTTCTAATTCCAGACCCAAGCATAATTGATGGCAAGTTAATTTTAGAGGGCTAGATGGGAAGCTTTTTCCCATGTGTAATAGCTCAACCTAAGAAGTTAAACGTTTGCTCTCAAAGAAGTGGCCATACTCCAAATGACCTGCCGATTATCCAGCACAGAATGTTACCCTTTGTCTGCTGCACCTTCAAATTAGTTGTGTTCAAGAAATGTAAATGTATTTAAAGATTTAGCCTGACAAAATCCCTTCCAGGCTTTATGGAACACAGCGCCAATTCCCCACCAACTAAGGGGTCTTCAAGCCTCACTTCTGGTATCACATAGATAGCTGTGTGGGTGCTGTCTGGCTTCAAATCCCCTCATAGCTCTGTCTTTGAAATTCCTCTTTGTTTCTGGCAATTGACCTTTTGCTTATGAAGTTGACTTTTTTAAAAATTAAGTTTCATGCAACATTTCTATAAATTTGAAGTGAGCAAGGGGGCTTCCTATTTCAGCTCAGTCTGCAATACAGAACGTGGAGGGGGTCTGTGGAAGTAGTCAGTGATATATCCTTATAGCAACACGTGATTCCTTTGTACAGTTGTCATCTCGATACACAGCTGCTGTCCTGTGCCCTCCTTTAGATGGCTCTCATTGAACACTTTCCTATTGTTATATCACTTGAACCAAGGCTCTATTTGCGTATCATCTTTCCTTCATAAGTTCAGGTTCATAATGTTTACTGCCTGTAGTCTATGCATTTATGATGATATTCCAGATTCCTTTTTTATTTCTGTTGGGTTTGAAACCCCTTCTATGGTAATTTAACATATTTATTGCCTTCCACTATAGCTAGGTTTTGCTTTGTCTAAGTGTCTTTATCTGCTTCCCAAATTTCACATTAATCCTTGTTCACCTAGCCAGTTTGTCCATTCCAATATTGCTTTTCACCTTAGCTCATGAAGTATCCTGCCTCCCCTGTAAGGAGTCATCATTCTAGTGCTTTATACACATTGAATCTAAAAAAAATAAATAGAAATCTTGTTGTGCATGGTCACATATGTTGCTCTGATCCATCTTCCTTTATCTTTAAAAATCAATGACTTTCACCTGGAAGAAGCCAGAAAAATACCTCCCTTACATTTCAGGACAATCCTCAGAAAGTCCAGGATGTTTTAATGGTGTCTCTTGTTCCTGTGTAACTTAACAGATGGGGAGAGGAGAGGGTGGGGTCAGCCTTGGCAAGCTGTCACATCGTTCTCTCTCCTATTTGTCATTTTTTTCAGGAAGTCCCCAACCATGGGGGAGTAATGATCTCATCCACATGGGGCCCCAGCAGATTTCCCACCACTCACCATCCCCCTGACATGCAGGGCCTGCTGCCATGCTGCCGCTTCAATTCCCTTCCCTCTTTAATCCGTGGTTTATTCTTTTTTACATAATGAACCCTTTTAAGAATCAGAAAGCTGCAAACCTTCTTCCCAGGAAAAAAAACCAAACAAGCAAAAAATACACGTGTGTTCACTTGTGCGTCCAGTTTCAGAGGATTGAACATATGCTAATCAGGGTGCATGAACTGCAGGTTAAGGACCCCTTGCATAAACCATGCCCATATCGCTTTGAAATCTGACCATTTATTTTACTACAGTGTGTGTGTGTATTAATGGATTGTATGAGAAGGGCCTTACTCCTGTTCTATATGTCTTGTGATTTCATTAATTACTCTTGAGCTCAGGTACACAGAATTGGGTTAATCTGGGTCCTTGGTTCCTCTCACACTCATTACCGGTTCATGCAGAACCCTCTTCTATCCATTTTATTTCTGTGAGACAGCTAACACTAGTGAACACACCCCCCAACACAGAAACTAGAAGGTGACAATATTTATCTCAGCCTGTGTGGTCCTGCCCACCCGACCCAGCATAGCTTCTCTCTGAATCTCGTGCCAGGGGCTGCCTTGCTTATTTCAGAAATAGCTGAGTCACACCTACATGTTTCTAAAGGTCAGCCAGGGTACACTTTAGCTCCTAACTCTTCTCTAGAACTACATATCTGTTCGTGGTTCATTTGTTTTAAAATAGCTGAGCACCTACTGGATGTTAGGTGCTCAGGTGACAGGGAAAGATGGAAATAAAAGGATGGCCTCTCTGTCACACAGCTCAGGAAAAAGATGCAGAAACCCTTTAAACTCAAATAATTCCACCAACAAAGACATGATGAAGTCAAACCTCCTAAGGGTGATGTGATTCCTGTACCTGGTAGGAGACCTGTTTGATGCCAGACTTCTGAGTGCCCCCGCTCGCCTCTCGTGTGAGGAGTTCTGGCTTCCAGCGCGGCCAAAAGCGGCCCTTCCGCCCTCTCACTTGCGCAGCTTCGCCAGCTCACCCTCAGCTGTGTGGGGACACTAGAATGCAAGTGACACACCTTTACTTTTCCCCTCATGTGACTCGCCTTCCCCTCTCCTTTAGCCTAGGATTCTGGAAGGCAGTATATGATAGTGCAGAAGCACAGGTCTTGATGCCTATGGTCTTGGGTTCGAGTCCTGGCTTCACAGTTACTGTGTGACCTTCAGCAATTACCTAGCACCTTCCCTCGTTCCTCAGCTGTAAAGTGATGATGGTATACTCCAGCATTGCTACAAGGATGGAATGAAATAAATATGCTTTCTTTCATTTATCTCTTAAATCAATGACCTAAAGTACTTAATACATCGAACATAGTAAGTTCCCAATATTTATTGCCATCACCAATTGTCGTTTTGGCCTACCATGGCCCAAGGCATAGTAGGAGGTGGAAATAAGAGACAGGCTCTGTCACCTGCTGTTTGAGACATTAGACTTCCTGTGTGCTAACAGGGTTATAAGAAAACTTCTTTTAATGAGAAAGTGCCCTGGTCACAGTAATCCCCTAGCCCACTCATTCCAAAAAGTCTGAAGTCTTATTTCCACAATATCAACACATGCTGTCATATATATATATATATATATTTTTTTTTTTTTTGCTCTTGTTACCACATTTACTTGTTATGTGTCCAGAACTAGAGTTCAAGAGCAGAGACTAGATCTTTTCTTTTCAATGTCACATATAGGACCGTATCCTTAATGAATACTTGTGAAGAAAATCAGTGGAGGTTCTAGATCACACACCCCGAACTCATAACTGGAACCTACAGACATGCCTCTGTTTGCCCACACATTAAAATTGGCATTAGTAAGTAGCTCTTACACATCAGAATATTTCACTTAAAAATCCAGATGTTGGATTATCTTATAAAATTATCAAGCCCCACAGGCCTACATTCCCATGTGCCAACAGATGTTGGAGTTAAGAAGCAGATGCCTCGTGAGTGTTGAGTGGGATATGCAGTCTCCAGTTTACCATAGACGCCACCCCTCCCTAAAGCTCACCTAGCCCACTGCTCTCATACCTCACCTACCTGACCTCCTGGACTCCGGAGTTTGTGACCCTGTCCCCACTATGGTATGAGAGCTCAATACCAGGAAGGAAGGCTGTTCATCTATTTAGTTCTGCTTCTAAGACCTGGCACTAGGTGCTCAGGGAGAGCAAGGGAGATGGAGCTGAAGAACAGGAGAAGTTCACGTGCATCAGCAGTAGGAGAGGTGGTTCATGTGTAGGAATGACCACAGTAAGAGATGGTATGTGCTGAATGAATGGTGCAAATAAAGACTTGAGCAGGATCTGCTTCTGCCTGAGCTGCTTAGCGGGGTATCTCATGATGAGATCTACCTCTTTAAGGATGATAGGAACATCTGAAGGAGAAAATGGCCTTCTCTCCAGAGGGAGTGACATATGCAGCAAAAGGCAGCTGTGACTTGACCCATTGGAGCCACACATGGAGGAGCAGAGGTAGCTGAAAGAGAGGAGGTGCCAGACAGGGGAGGCTTTGAGGCCAGACAGCATTTGGGCCAAGGGGAAAGGAGCTGCCAAAGATTTTTGAGGAGAATATTGTGATCAAAGGAGGTTTTAGAAATGAAATTTTTTGAGCCATTTTAGCCAACATTCCAAAGGCAGAAATGGCTGTTGACATGTTTGCCCAGATGTCCTCTGCACCCTCCATCCTGCTTTTTCTGGAAGCCCCTTCCTTGCAAGAGTTCTCTGATGGTATTGGAAAGGTCCTCATTCTTTCTTAGGCCTGTGGCTTTGGTTAGGTTAACAGAGTCCCAGTGACCTCGGGCCCAGACCCCACAGACAGGTGATAAATTTCACATGTAATTTAAGTGCATTAGTGGGATGTGGTGACACTTAGAAAGGAGTTTCACTTGCCCCTTGTATAAAGAGATGGAAGACGTGCTTGGTGCTGCTTTAAATTACGTCAGACCACTCCGGACAGTTGCTTGTGTCTGGCTCCCACCAGATGGCAAGTCTGATTCTCTAAGTGAGACTCACTGGGCTCTGACTGTTACAGTTTTCTGCCCACCAGTGAGCACTGATGGATCTCGGCCTTCCTGGTGTTTGGTGCTGGGTCTGGGTGATGGTAAGAAGCATCGCAAACCCCTACTTCAGAGCACATTCTGCTAAGAGTGCTGCTGCTGCTGCTGAGTAATTGACCCCTTCACGAGGTCAGCTGCTGTCTTCACACCAAGTGTGATCCGCGTTAGATCTTGGAGAGCTGTCTTACTTTACTGTTCCCTTCAATAAATGCTTTGATAGATCTCCCTGGTCCGCACAACACGTTGGAAAGCCTATGACACAGTCGCCATCAGAAATGGGTAAAACCGGGATGACCAGAGTTAATTGTCACTGTTCCCAGTGATGGGACCACCAACCTGGCTGTGATGTTGCCACAGAAAGCGGAGAAGGGAGGCCTGTCCCTGGAACTACACGGGTGTCCATTCCTTTGTCAGTTTTATGGCTATTCTAGGTTTGGTTTATTGTGTTTGCTTTTTGCACTGCATCAAGATTCATTTTCACAATGGGTCTGTTAATGAGGGAATTCAAGATTGTAGCAATCTTCCTAGTGAGTACAGTGGCATCAGGAGGCCTTTCAAATTGCATCAAATTATTTTCTCTTCTGTGGCCCAGAGCTTGACTTCTCTTCCCATTTATTCAATGGTAGTTTCTCAAGCGTCATGTGTGCAGTAAGAATCCTGCAAGGCTCTGGAGATGCCAAAGTGAGTGACAGATAAGTTGCCATCATGTACTCCTGCTACATTTCTGAATTTATTTGTGACAAATTCAAAGCAGATTTATCCACTTGTCAAATATAACCATTTTTCTTTTTCCCCAACTATAAAACCAAAAATGTGATGTTTATGTCACTTAACAGCCTGAGTTTTCTGGATCCTGGCTAATTTTGCCCAAGTGCTACTTCTGCATTTTGTGCATCTGTCACCAGGTGAACTCTGGTACCTGCAAACATGAGGTAGAACCAGCAGGTGGACGATCCCCAGGTATGGGTAACTGGAAAAAAACAGGACTAGCCCACAAAACATGCTTTCATAGCAAAAACCCAAATATTACCTAAGTAGTGTTTTAGTTCATCATTCTTTAGAAAAAAAACAATCACTTCTTGGCCTTTTGGCTATCAAGTGTAGAAAAGAAACAAGCTAGAGGGGCAATTCCTAGGTGTTTAGCATTCACTAAAGCAAATCCCAGTTGGGCTGGAAACCTAGGTGTACAAACTGGCCCCATAAACAAATGGAAATACACATTTGTACATGTGAATGAGGAACATAAACTCGGGAAGAATGGATCCCAAATTATTAAGTGGCTTCTTGTGAGCAGCACAATTCCTCCATATATTTCTGTGTTGTTTGAATTTGCAACCCTGAGTAAAATGCAGATACATGCACATGTGCACAAATACTAACCTGACTGGATATGGAAGGCATTTCTAGGCCTAGAAATTCTTTAGTGGAGGAAATGACAAAAGAATAGAACAATAGCATTTGACAACAAATATGTTACTTTTATGGAAAGAATTTAGACAAACTGGAGAAAATATTTCCAACAAATCCGTGTTACCATCCTCAAATAGCTTAATACAGTAAGAGCATCTGGTAGGCTGCATAAGGTACCCCCCATGATGTCCATATCCCTAGAATCTGTAACTGTGTTACCTTACATGACAAAGGGACTTCACATGTGTGATAAATTAAGAATCTTGAGATGGAAATGTTACCCAGAATTACCACGTGGCTCCAACTTTATCAGCAGCGTCTCTGTAAGAGAGAGGCAGAAAGATGAAAGTCAGAAGAAAGAAATGGGGTGGTGGAAGCAGAGGGTCAGAGTCTGAGAAAGATTTGAAGAATGAGGCTCCTGCTGGCTTTGAAGATGGGAGAAGGGGCCTCAAGCCCAGAACACAGGCAGCCACCAGACGCTGGAAGAGATAAGGAAACTGATTCTCCCCCAGAGCCTCCGGAGTGAGCCCTGCCGACACCTTGATTTCGGCCTAGTGAAACCACTTCAGACTGTGATCTCCAGAGCTGTAAGATGATAAACTGTATTGTTTTCAGCCACAAAGTTTGTGCTAATTTGTTACAGCAGCCGCGGGACAGGAACACTGAACCTAAATGAATGGGAGACTTTCCTAGAGAGGGTCTGCTATGCCTTAGCAAGTGCTCCCGTGTCCGGATGCGGTGTGTGCTTTGCTGTACCATCGCTCTTAGTCTTCAGAAACCTATGGGGAAGGTGGTATAACTCTCGTTTTTGAACTAAGTAGAGGAAGAAGCTTAAAATATTGAATTGCACATCCTACCTTAGTAACAAAGCTAGGATTCCTTCTGACCCCAAGAACCCCGAAGCCCGTGCATGTGTGTCTTGAACCCTCACTTATGAGTACAGGCTAAGGACATATGCTAAATTGTGAATGGTGGCTAGGGTTGTAACTGACCTTTTCTGCCTTTTTTTTTTTTTTTTTTTTTTTTTTTTTTTTTTTTTTTTTTTTGGTAATTTACAAATTTTTACAGAGAAAATACAATCTTATGTTCAAGGGAAGAAGAAAAAGTTCTTTGGGAGACTGGTACCTTGTGTTTCATGGTTTATCATCATTAACAATAAAGTTTCCCAGAGAATGTTCTTTTCTGAATCAGAAGCCTTCTAGACTGTTCTTCTCAGAGATGGTTTTCAGAGAGTCCTTGACCTAATCATTTGACCTCATCAGAACGCCCCCTGGTATTGTCTTTGGGCACTCTCCGGTGTCAGGGCCCGGTGACAGGATGCCGTGGTGAACGTAGGCAGAGACGTTAGTGGCACGTGGCCCTGGGCCCAACCTAAGGCAGAAATGTGCTGCTGGGGGTTGGTGACCCACCAGCCAACTGTTCTTTTTAGTTGCTGTTCTATAATCAGTTGTGTTACTTTAACTGTCACATAAAGGAAGAAAAAAGTCCCGTCCTCAGCCCTGTGACCTTGCTTCTGTTCACCTGTGTGTGCACAGAGGTGGCTCAAGAGAAAGTGCTGCCACCTCCGAGGAAACCTTCTGCCTGTGTCACCATGAGATCGGGGAGCCCCATGGTTCTCTTCACTTTCCTCATACACCCCCTCTCTCTCCCGTCTGCCTGTCCTTCCTTAGTCCCAGCAGAGGGCAGCAACCTGGCTGTGGGTGCTTTCGACTCCCTGACACTGTGCTGGGAGAGGCCCCATTACCTACTGTGTGGTCTGGAAAACTTGTTTTTACCAGGACCACCAATGCTCCTGCATGGACCATAGGCAGGAAGAGAGATGTGTTAAAAAAGAGACGAGACCCCCATCCCCAGGGTAAACACTTGCAAAGAATTCTTGAAACCTGAGATGCCAGACAAATGAGGGTCCGAAACATGTGGAGAGCTGCTGTGAAGGCTGATGGGGCATGCCACTCTTCCCAGCTCTGACACTTGTCGTGATGGATGGGAGGACATCAGGAGCATGGACAAGAAAACAGCCTCCCCCTTCTGCTGGCTGACATTTGGGGACTGAAATGCAGTGTGATGGATAATGCCCAAAGGACGTGATTATAATTTTTGCGTTTGGTGATTTCTGCTCCTTTAAAACTATTACTACGGTAGACCCTCCGTTAACCAGAACTGAAGGAACCCGTTGCTTAAGATGTTGCCGATTGCTTGAACATGCTGGTTGATTGAGTTCTGCTTAATGGAGAGCCTCCTTAAATTTATTCAGCATCTACCAATCCCCACGGGTGCCGGTTAACGGAGAGTCTACTGCATAACCTGGAGAGCACCAGCTGACCTGATTGTGCCAGCTGGGGACAGGCACCGAGCTCTGGCCCCATTTCATCTCCCTTCCCACTGCGGGGACTTGCCTTTGGCACTACGGATGGTTGTGTGATGGGGCTTGTTGTCAAGAGATCTTTCCTTAGGGAGACTTAAGGGACATGGATTGTTTTTCTTTGTTTCTCAGAGTGAGGCAGCCCCAGGGAAAGGAATCTGTGTTTTCACAGACTTCCTCTTGCCCCTTCCCTAGCTTCCTCACACAGTCTTTTTGCCTGTCTAGATGATGCAATTCTCAAACCAGTAAGATTTATCTGTATTATCATACCAGCTCCTGCCTTTTACCACACCCCACCCAAACTTTTGAGGTTTTATCTGTTTAATTTTATCAGATAATACTAACTAGCCCTACACTGTTTAACTGTGATTCAGAAACAGGTTTTCCTCCCTGGATTCAGGGCCTGTATTTGTTTTGCTCCAGAGCCATTTCTTATCTGTGCTCTAAGCTCCGCCTTTTCCTGTGGCACCCATCACTTAAAGTTTTCTAACACTGGAGAATTTTTGTAGTCTTCCTCTTACACCTGATTTTGCCCTTGCCAGGTCGACCAGAGAACTCACTCATAGATCAAGGAAAACACTTTGTTTTCGTCATCCTTCCCTACAGCCTGCTTAACTCCATATGGAAATTGAGACCAAGTAGCTTCTTGTTTGCTTCATGACTAGAGCAGCCTTGCAAATGTAAACAAAAGACTACCAGTTCTCTCACATCTTGTCACCTGACCTGTAAGCTGTGGAATGAGGTCACTTTACAACAATAGTTCAGCCGGGATCATTACAGCAGCTGTGTAGGCAGCAAAGATGGGGACCTCTCAGCCACTTTCACACCTGATTAGTGCTAACAGAGATGGGTGGAGGGGTGGTGGGCTGCAGGTGGATAGACTGGGCATGTCGGACCGTCCCAGGCCCCTGACTGGCTCAGTAGGTCCAGATCTTGGTAGGCTAAGAGGCTGTCTTGATAACCTGCAGCCAAGGAGAAACGCTGGGGCTCCTGCAGGAACATTACACAGCTGCTGTGTTGGTGGTCGCGGGTGATGGGTGGTTACAGCTGGTTCTTTATGGGTGACTGTTTAATTAAGATTGTGGCTAATAAAAATAAGTGGTTAGCCTCTTTAAATTAAATTTGGTAGTACCCATTTGTGTCCTTGAGCACATAGTACTTTCTTTTCAAAGCTTAAACTGTGATTCCTCCAGACCCTGATCACCCTCTCAGCACTTGGAGCCTCCTGTTTGCTCAGTTGGTTTGCATTCACTTTGATTTATTCTCTGTCTGTTGTGCAGCATGACTACAAAGAGAGATGAAAGGGATACAGCACAGTGTTAGATAGACTGTAGGTAGGGCTTGGAATCACCTGAGTCCTGGCTCTGCTTTAGCAAATCAGAGTGATCGTGGAGGGTCCATCCAGTTAACTTCTCAGACTCGGGCTTACGACCTATAAAATGAGCATATACCTAAAGATGGGCTTTTACTTTGAGACTGCTTTTTGATGATGATGATGATGGTGATGATAGCAACTAATATTTATTGAACACTTGTTATGTGCCAGGAATATTGCATTAGGTGCTTTAAGCACATTATTTTATTTAATCCTAATAATGTGCCTGTGACGAAGATGCTATTTTTATCCCTACTGTTTAATATACAAGAAAACTGAAGTGTAGTGAGGCCCTGGAACTTTACCAATGTTACATGAACAACAGATCGCAGAGCCAGGATTCTAAGCCAGGATTCTGACTCCGAAGCTCACATTCCTCATTGTGTTAAAAAGTGAGTGAAAATGATTAAAGGAAGATTTTCACACCCATCCATTTATCAAAAAGTAATTGCATGATTTGTATTAAGATGAGAAGCAATATGCACTCGTACACAACGCTGGTGACGTGTATAAGTAAGTTGGCACCACCATTTAGAAAAGCATTTGGGCAGCTTCCTGGAGAACTGAAGATAGTCTCGTGATTCCACTCCTAGATGTATCCTGGAGATGCTCCTCATGAGCACAAAGACCCAGTAGAGAACTCTACATCACAATGTCATTTACAGTAGTAAACAAATGAAAGGCAGGTGAAACTTCTGGCAGCAGGTGAATTGACAAACTGAAATCACATGATGGAATACCATGCAGCCGTTAAAATGAACAACACTTCCTTAAGATTGTAGCTAATGAAAAGGAAGCAATTAAAATTAATGCTTTACTAATGTTGCTGCAGTCAGCGTGGGTAATCTGATAGTGGTGAATGGGGGAACGTGAGATGTCAAAGGCTATGCATAAGAGGCTACCTATAAAATCTAAAAAGAAGGACAGACAATTTTACACCTTTATTGACAGTCACATTGTAAGTATGGAAACCCGGTAGGGCAGGTTCACACTAGCGTCAGTGGAATGGCTGTCTTTGAAGAAGTGAATGGACCTGTAACATTATTTCCTTTCAAAAAATCTGGAAGGAAACGTGACAAAAGGTTAATGTTTACTTAATCGATGTAGAGTGCATGGCACACTTCTGTACTCTTCTGTATGTTCTCATGTTTTCTCATAAAAGGGGAAACACAGAGTGCATCTGGGGAATTCTTCATTTGGAATTTCTTGCAAAGATTGCTGCACAGTCTTGTTGTGACCTTTCCTTAGTAGCCATGAATCTTCATCCTTTGAGGGCAAATTGGATTTTTAAAAATAAAAGGCAGTTGACGTTGAATCTGAGTGAGGTAGGTCACAAATCAGGAAAATGCCATATTTCTAAATTGAGGCTTTGGTGTGGTGGCCAGAGAAAGTAACTGAGTGGCAGCAGCATCATGAAAGCAAAAGCCTGTTCTCCCAAGGGGACTTCTCAGGAGGACAGAATCCATTGACGTAACGTGTAAGTGGGGCCTGCCTGTTAATAGGTCATTGCTATTGCCCTGCCTCATAACCATTCTGATTTATCTTCTGACAGATGAACGGGATCCATCTCGGCTTCGATCCCTGGTCCTTCAAGCACTATTCTCTCTGTTTAAGTGTAAAATTAGGCTTGAACTTCAAAGCTGCTTTTTCCTGGCCTGTGTAAACAGAGGGATGGTCTACAGAAGTCCTTCCACCAGAGCCACAGCTGACAGCCTCACACTCCAGAAGACAATTGACTCTTAGTCACAAACAGTCAGAGAGGATGTCTGAGCAAGGAGAGGTCCATTGCTGTCACTGGGCAAAGAGGACACGATTACATTGTCTTGTGATTCTGGTTTGAAATCTTGGGAAGCTATGGGCAGCTCTGAGGTGGTATGGATTCTTTTCAGGTGTCCTTCGTGGAATGCTTTGCACAGTGATTGCTTCTCACAGGGCTCAAAGGACAGCATGTCTCTTCCAAGGTGAAGCTGTCTCTGGGCTTTGTATTCAAAAAATCAGTTGCACAAAGTTCCACTTCATCCCATGGGGACACAAATGTTTCCCTTCTCACATTTACTTTTCCTTGGTTAATATCCATTTCTCATCCACATTATCTCATACTGGCTTCTCATGTTCTTTGCCCTGTTTCTGTCTAGTTGAGCTGAGAATTAACCTAAGTAGATGGCATGGCTTTGTAGTCAGGCAGACATGTTGATTCCTGGCTCTGTCACTGACTGTCCAGCTGTGCGACCGTGTGACCTTGGGCACATTAGTGAGACTCAGATACCTCACACTTGTAAGATGAAATATCAACAGCACCCTCCTTGAAGGGCCATTGTGATGATTAAATGAGATGGTGTATGTATGACACCTTGCATGTGACATTCTGGTTAAATGTTGGTTGGCATCTTCATAGCATATGCTCTGAAAAATGTGTGTGCCTTCTTGATTGCCCCCGCTTCCTCTCTGTTTTGGGATTGTTTATAATACATCTTTACTTACTTTATTATGAAAATGTAAAGCCTTCAGCCCTCTACTTCTTAAAGAGTATAAACTTTGCAAAGGGCTGTCCTCTGAAACTAAATTCGGACTGCATGGTAGTCTATGGCAAAACATGTGGTTCTGTGTTTCTTGGTTACCTGTTTCATGACACTACTAGAATAATTGGAATCTTTTCTTACTTCCTTTTGATGAACAATGAGATGAATGTAGTTTGTTAGCTGGCTCTAGGCTTTTCATGAAGCTTGACAATATCCAGTCAGGCTGCAATGAATTCATAATGGAAAATGGGTGCGTCCAGAAACAAACACAGGCTTGCACATAACATGGACAAGCTGGCTCTGATATAAGCTCTATTTGTTCTTTTACTTCCCATCTGAGGTCCCCACCTCCTTCATGGCCCCTTTTTACATCCCCTTTTCAAAACCCCAGGAGTGGGAGAGGCTCGTTTATGGCTTGGTTTACTTGCTTCTGCTTTCCCATCTCTAGAATGATGATGGGATCACCCTTGAGCGGGGCCACATGCCACGTTTGTTCATACCCCATGTCCCTCAACTTGTCCTGAGTGTGCAGTAGCATTGTCAGGAGCCTGACTTGTCATGTGGCTCCATTTGTGATAACCTACCTCTTTGGGAAAGAGTCTGTTTGGTTTTCTGTTTTGGCCATGGGAATACATGTTTGCTTTTGTTAGTGTACTTTATTACAACATTCTCCACTAGGGCTAAATGATACTTATAGGTTGTTTGGAGTTGCTCAGTGCTCATTACTGTACAGCAGATGAGGTCTGCATAGCCAGCTCACACGCTAAATGATGTTAGCACTGAAATGGTATTTAGGGGTGCATCGCAGTAAAATATGAATACAGATACACAAGCGGTGGGTATTTAACCCATTTCCTGTTTGCCTCAAGATTATTCACCAGCGACGCTTGTGACTGTAGCATTTACTCCAAGATAACTCACAGATTACAGCCCTAACCTTACCCCCAAAGTTCCATGCTTTTAAATTTACCACATGAAAAAAACACTATTAAATACTGATCATCATATACATCTCTGGTACATTAAAATTAGAGACAAGTTCTGTTTAGAAATAACTCTAAGAACAGTTTTTATATTTTATTTTCACATTGAAAACCATGTTTACGTAAAATTAAATGAATGTGGCAGTGAGCTGCACTTTTTTTTTTTCTAAATGGGAAATGGGTTAATCTATATTTAGGATTAGGCGTGCTCTTGGAGTCTCATTGGATCTTCAGAGCATCTCACCTCTGGGGTCAGGTGGCACTATTTCTGGGGAGCACAGGGTATTTCATAAGCCAATGCTATCTCCCTCCCAGTGCACATAGGATATGTATTCTACACAGACACCAGTCTAGCTAGGGTATGAAAAGTGGACTTGCCCCAAGGATATTCCCAAAATGCCAAAGGCTGCCTTGTCTAGGCCCTGAAATATCCTGGAATCCTCTGATCCTCACTGCAGCCTGGTCCATTAAGAGTGCTCTAATCCCATTTTCATAAAAACAAAGCGAGAAAACGTACCTATAATCACAAAACCAACGGGGAGATGGTGCAGGAACCTGAAACCAGGCAATGTGCCTGGGTACCCCATTAACACGTTTTCTTACTGTCTTTCAGACAGCAGTGAGATTTAAATGAGATGGTGTCAAGACAGATTGAATCACACAGGTGGTCATACATTGTTAGGGTGGGCTTTTAAATATGAGAACACAAAAGGAAACAATCTCATTGTGGCAGAGAGACCTTGGGGTAACATTGAGGGTGACCTTGAAAGATAAATAAGGATGGAAGGGTGTGTCATTAATGCATTCAGGGATGATGTGGCCAAATGGAATGTGAGAAGGATAGGACTGGCAATGACAGTGCAGATGAGGAATGAAGGAGAAACAACATGGGGTGGAAGTTTAGTTGCATTTGGAATGGTTGGCTGGGGCCAGATGTTCAGGGGCCTCTAAGTGTCCTAGAGGCCAGCTCTTCTCGAACACTCCCTAGGCAGGCGTTCTTTGTCTTGTGTGCTGTAGGTGTTTAGCAACATCCCTAACCTCTACCTACTACCCACTGCTCCTCCCACTGTGAAAACCAAAACTGCCCCAGACATTGTCAGATGGCACCTAGGAGTGAAATTGCCCGTGGTTGAGAACCACTACCCTAAAATAAAGCAAGATTAGAAGCTGCCACCTTGGGAAGCAGAGGGTAGCCCATAGTGACCCATGAAAGGGTCCATAGCTTGAAATTCTTCAACATCTCCGGGCTCTCAGAGGTTTCCTGGTAAAAGTACATACATGCTTTACTTTGTTCTCTAATATGTCTGTGTTGGTCTTAAATATAAAATATTTTAAGTTAACTTTTAAGCCAAGTAAAAGTGTTACTCTCGGGCAGAGGTTATGGACTTAAATGCCAGGCAGGATAGGTTCAATCATTGGAGTGAGGTAGGAGATGGATCTGCTTTTGTTTTTGTTGTGATGTTAAGTGTGGAGGGTGGTGGCCATCGCCAGTAAAGCTGTCCTCATTTGTAGTCCATTGCCACCATGCCTGCTTCAGGCCTGGTCTGCCAGAACTCAGGTTGTTTAAAGAAATTTAGAAACATTTTCAGTTAAATCCATGCATATTTCAAACAGGTTCAAATGAGAGACATTGTGCAAACCGAGCGCACTGCAGCTGTATGTCCAGTTTATGCCCCACCACCCCCAGTCACGTATATTGTGGCTTCAGGTGCCTCCTGGCACACATACTGTCTCCCACTCTCTGAGCTCCCCTCGTTGGCAAAGCAGGGCCTCCAAGCTAGGGATGCTGTGCAGATGTTGTTGGATCACTAGTAAGCTTGAGCGGATCAAGTGCAGCACAGGTATGGGTACACCCCTAGGAATTCTAGGGAACCCTGCCCTGCTTCAGCAGCAGCAGCTTGAATCAGTCCAAATCACTGGGTTTATCCATTCCCCACTCCCCGACACACACACACCCCTACACCACCCCTCCACTTAAAATAAACAAACAATAAAAACTCTCTCATATGATCAGTTTTCAAATCTCAGAGTCCTGGTGCCTCTCACCTGAGTGCACATTTATTTGCTCTTCCTTCTCCAAACAAGGAGTCCGGAAATGAACTACTCTGACAGTGTGGCTGGGAGGAATTACTTCCTCCCCACACTCCCCAGTCAGCCCCTGTTACTGTACCCTACAGACTGCAGGGCCCCTGGGCAGCCACGGGCGGCTTGGTTCACCATGAACTTAGTGTGAACAAGAATTCCTAAATCTCTTTTATGTGATCTGCTACCAAGCCACATTTCTTTCCTACATGTGTAATGAATTGTTTTCGCATGCTTGCAAATACTAATGACCCAAGAGCCACTGAAGTTTGTAAAGGTGTTTGCCCCTCTCTGTGGTCCTAGACTGCTGCTGGGTTTTTAAATATGTTTGCTTTTAAAAATGATTATTGTCTGTCTTACCTCTGTCAGCTGTCAGTTCTTGCTGTTCTGTGTCTCTAGCTTTTTCATGAGCTGCTTCTAATCTTTTTGACTTGGGAAATCATGTGTCTGGGAATTTTAGAATCTTATAACCAGGCTTTTTAGAATTTCAAAAAACATAGATGGTCACTGCACGTGGACAGAATCTTCTTATGGGTTAAGTGCATGAACACAGGACACTGATGTCTCCTTTGCTGTTCAGAGGCATGTATTTTTCCCTCAGTTTTCAGGTCTGTGGAGTAATTGTTCCCTCTAGGACTTCTGTTTAGTTAAGTGAGATTTAACTGCAGAGAGTAACTCTGTTCGCATTTATACAGCCACCCATTCACACCCCCTCATCTCCCCGATTGCCTAGAGAACTGGGACCTCATTGGAGACACCTTGGACACTCAGGATCCAAACATGGAGAAATTTAGCCCTTATGCCCACTCTCTCCTCATGAAGGTGACGTTTCAACCATTGTGGAAAGGCTGTTTACACATGGAATTAACAGCCTTTGGTGACCTAACGTTTATTCCATGTTTTTAGACCGGTGTTGGTATAGGAAATATGTGTGTACCCTGTCAATACGTGTCCCCTGGGTGCCCCTGCAGCCCTTCTCTGTTATCCCTTTCAGTGAAAAGGTGGAAGAAATGAGTTTGGGTTTGGGATCAGACAGAGGTTCTCATTGTGAGGTTTCCTTTCTTTCTCTCACTGCAGTGTATGTCAGTGATCCTTTACATAGAGTTCAGATTGTCTGCCTCTCTATTTCACACTATAATTCTAGAATTGGAAATGTGAAGTTGAAGCTATTACCCGTCTAGTGTGACTTTATCTGTCAGTGAAACCTAAAGATTTTACACAAAGGTTCATGTGTCAGGCTGATTTATTTCTTCTTTTGATACTTTTAATACAAGTAAGCTTGGTAGACCTCCGTTCCTGTGGGATTGCAGACACCGAAATGCCACAGAGGAAGGCCACGTGCCCTTCCACAGATCAGCAAAACAAGAATTTGCAAGTTGTCTCCTTTTTCTTACAACATCTTTCTAACTAGTCCAAACAAACAAAACAATAAAACAACAACAAAGAACTTAAGCTATGCCTGGTAGTTAAGGAAAATCAGTTGAGTTGGTGGGAGGGTGGGGGGCAGAGGATTAGAGGCCGTGGCCTCTTCTGGACCATCTGAAACAGAAACCGAGCTCTGGGGTAAGGACCTGGGCGATCCATTATATTCTGCCAAAGTATTGATATGACACAAATTAATCTCAGCAAATACATGGTGCTAATAAGTGGGACAATAACCTTAAAAGAGCAAACTCTAAAGTTCGGAGGTGACAGTTCTGTGGAAGATGATGAAAAAGGAAACGCTGCTGTTGACTGAGCTTTGGAGCGGGCGGAGATGGGTTTGGGCATCTGGCACTCATTTTGCTCTGTGGTTTGGCAGTCACTGTAACCTCCACAGGCTTCAGTGTGCACCACTGACAAGTGGCACTGGGAACTGAGAAGATCCCAGGGTGGGAGGGAGGAGTAACAAAGGTGAGAGTCGGAGTGGCAGGTGTGTGGAAGGGGCGAGAGAGAAGGTAGTCCTCTCCTTTCGCCCTCCCTTCTCCCCGAGTCTTCTTCCAGGCAGAATTCTGAACTTGTTCTTCGCTATCATGGTTTCCAGACAATGCACATCCTTCTGGATGGTCCGGCTCCCCCACGGTGCTCTTAGGATGGGCTTCTGGCAGCTGTACGCTTCTCCAGATGTCAGTGTAGCTCTGAGCATGGTTAGTCTCCAGCCCTTCTTGGTGCTGGCTACAGTCGTCCTAGGATGCATCTGAGGCTGGGTTGTCACTCGTGCAGCCAACACAGTGCCGCACTCCAGCTCATCTGGAGCCAGAAGCCTTGGGTGAAGGTAGGCCCCTTCTGAGGAGGGAGATGTGGGGGGAGGGAGGGTGCTGACTATATGATCACTGAAGTGTTAATAGGGACCGTAACGGCGCACTCTGCTTTCTTAAGTGGGAAAGAATGTTTTTGAGGGTAGTTTTACAGGCTTTCTCCACCCTGTTACCTAAAAGAAGAAAACATTTGAAAAGTCTTATATTGAAAGTATTGAAATTTAGAGAAACACTGTAAAGGAAAAAATCTCTCAATTTCTCTCTCTCCCTCTCTCCCTGCCCCCCCCACCCCCTCTCTGTCTCTCTGTCACACACACCACCACCCTTAAACCTTTCAAATCTCTCCAGTGTGAATCAGAGCCTTTCTGTCAGAAGTGGAAGGGACCTGCATTTGGCTCCTAGAGCAAACTGACCTTTTAAATCAGTTTAACAATACGGAGCAGCAGATGGGGCTGCTGAGAGGTGCAGAGCCCCAGCTGTGGTGGGCTAATCTGCTGGCAGGTATGCACCCAGTATAAACCATATGATGCTTTTACTTAGGCTGTTCTGTCTCCCTGGACACCTTCTCCTCATCTCATTCTTTCTACCTGTTGAAATCCTACCTCCAGGTTTAGCCCAAATGCCTACTCTCCAATAAAATCTTCCCCAAATCACCCCTACTGGGAACTACCTAAAGCTCTTCTGGGCTACTTCTGGCACAGCCTTGTGACTTCCACTGTGGCCCTTATCACAAGACTCCTGTGACAGCACAGTTACTGGATATACACACCTTTCTGTTATCTAAAGTGTCAACTCCTCATACACACACAGGGAGTGCCTACTAGGTGTCGGGCATTGTGCTAGGAAGTAGAAACAGGTAAATTGAGGAGCTCACCATCATGTACGGAGACTGGCATGTAAATACAAAACTCACTGTGATATATGTTGTATAGAGAAGGGAGGTTTCTTTAATATCTTCACATGAGCTTTTTGAGTTCTTACCTTTTGAAGTTGCGGAGTATCTTATCCATCTCTTACTTCCACATCAGAATGCCTGATGCCCACCAGGTTCCTAGCATGCACGTATTGAATGAATCACTTACCATCTAGTTAGCAAAAAGGATGTGTGCCCCATTAACCGCACTCTAACCCTGGGTCTGGCTTGAGTGCTCTAATGGAAGAAGCTATGGACGGCTAAAAGAGAGCACCTGCCACATAAGCCATCCGGTAAATGCTAAGCAAATGCAGAGACTCTGTATAACGTGCATAAGGCAGTTCATTCCCTTCTCTCCTATAAAAACCTCCTTAAAAGCATTTCAGTTGTGCGGCGCTCCCCTAATGTAGAGACTAAATTGACAGGTATGGAGTAACCCCAGTGAAGATGAGTGCCATGGCTGTTACCTTGTAAACACACGAAGGTGCTTCCAGGGGAACCCATGAGCTGACACAAAATGCAATGTGTCTCTACTTTGTACAGCAGCAGGGCCTCTGGCTGCTTTGTTAGGAAAGAACAGATGATACCGATGAGCCACAGCTGACAGAGAACATGGTCTTGTGGAAAGCACCATACCTGCCTGGTGACTGTTACAAGCACCAGGGCAAGGCAGGGGCTCCGAATCCATGGCAGGGTGCTCCTTTTTGCTTTCTTTAATGCAATGTTGGTTTTGGAACTGTGACTTTTACATGTTAAGAAGGGAACTGTCTGGGTAGATGATCATTTTGGTTTGAAGTTTGCCTTTTATGGTTAATACTGTAAGCCTAATACCTCACATTTGTCAATTATGTTACTAGTTCCATTCTCTCAAGCACATCTTCTCTTTGCATTCTCTTGGGGGGCTAGTTATCTCATGCTGTTGCTGAGTAAACTGGGGCCCAGAGAACAAAGTCATATTTGACCCCTCTCTTCTGATAACAATGCACCGTCAGAATATGGCCAAGGCCATCGTGCATTCTCATTTACATTGCAAATAATAGTTACTGATGCAAGGTATTTGAATGCTAGCAGTTTAGTCTTTGCAATTCATGTGTGTTATCTGTTATTTTCTTAAATATTGACTTCAACTATTATAAACAAGAGCAGCCAAGCTAAATTGTTTTGAGTCCCAATTGTGGGGACTAAGAAAAAATTAATACTTTTTCTCCCACCTTCTAAGTTCTTCTAGCAGGGCTAATAATCCAATTCATAGAAACAGAGTAACAGGAGCAAAATCAAAATTTAATCCATGCCATGGGGAATTCACGTGAGCATGAAAATTCCAAAGACCGTGAGGCAATATTGGGTAAATAAGACATTTGTGGACAAAGAAGAAGCAGGGGTGAGGTGTTAGATTTCAGGAGTGAGATGGGCAATTTATAGGTACTTGAGGAAGAACTGAACATACATGGCAGGAAAATTCTTGCTGGGCAACTCAGCAACAATGAGTCACAGAGGGTATCTAGCTAATAGTTTTGAAATCTTCCTGACTAATGCAAGGGTGAAAATTCTTAAGGTGATTCCTAAAGCAAGTTTGTCTGAATCTCTTGGGCAGGCAAGTGGGGAGGCTCAAAGATTCTCTCTTAAGTCTTTATTTCTTAAAAAACAGTTTGAAATCAATATCCCAAAGAGCAGCTTCAGGGTAGCAAAACTTTGGTCCCAGTAAAGGTGTACCTCATCAGAATCCACTTCTAAGTTCTCCTTGGGACTTTTCAGGGCTGGTCATGGTGTTCTGACAAATAGTGCTGGTCTACCATTTGCCGATGGGGTCGTGAAGAGGCCCGTGTGCGTCTAGGCATGTTCAGTTAGCAGCAGAACCAGGAAAACTGCTTCTTGGAAATCCAAGCTTCCCATCAAAGGACTTTAGGAATTGTCTAAATTTGTCAACTATCTAAGTTGTCTGTTTCTGGTGGTTTAAACGAAGTTGTCTTTAATGAGTGTCATCCGTTCATGGAGACATTTATTGGTCTCACTATAAAAGTTGGCGCTTAGAAGAATGCATGCAGGTTTTCAGGCATTGCTACATTAATGTAATCAATGTAGCAAGTGAAGCTTTGACTTTTCAAAATTAGAGGTGGCTATTCAGGATCATTTTGGATGCAAAGTAGAGTGCTGAATGGAGATAGGCAGGACCTACACCACATTATATAATTATATTTCCTTTTTCTGATTAGAAAATAATTCATACCCAAACCAAAATTACCCAAAATCTCACATCCAGGTATATTAACCATTAATGTTTCAATATTATCTATTGTATAGACAAAAAAAGTATATTCTTGGGGAGTTCCTCGGTGGCATAGTGGCTTGAGGCTTCGGTGCTGGCGCTGGCGGCACTGCGGCCTGGGTTCGATTCCCGGCCAGAGAACTACCCACATACAAAAAAAATAAAGTATATTCTTTACACTGTGAGATCCTAACATATGTACAAATACTTGTTTATTTTGGACAAGAAGGACTGACATAAGTATTTCTTAAGTCAGTAATAGAAATTTGTGTTAAGTAACTAATTGTGCTCCCCTCCCCCCTCGCCACTTACCTGGAAGTTGAAGACGACAAAGCCAGCAAACTAGAATATTCTCCTCTTCCCTCTCCTCTCCGCAGTGTGGACTGAACAGGGTTGAAAGCAGAGGAGTGGAGCACAGAGGAAATCCTTAGTCCAGCCTGTGAGGGGGTCACAAGTGAGTTTTGCAAGTGGGTTCTCTGTGCAATACCTTTCTCCATAAATCTGAATCATACCATATTTATTTTTCTTCATTAGATTTCTGAGCTGGCAGCACTGTACTGAAAACTTGAAATGTATAAGTTTATTAAATTGAGAGCATGGGAGACAGAGGACAGAACTGAAGAGGAAATAGAAAGAAGATGGATAGACAAGAGACATTGGAAAGAAAAAAATGGCAAATTCAAAACTGGGTGGGGGATAAGCAGGAGCTGGTGGAGAAACAGTGCTGGGAAGGACAGAGTGGCCAGCTCCATCTGTCCTCAAATTGAGAGAGGAGGGTGTCAGGCCACAGTGTTCATTGTCGGTAGAAGTCCCTCTTGACTATACTTCCTGGGTGTGAGTAGAAATACCTAGGAAATATTTAGCACACTATAGGAAGCGACTTTTCCAGGTAATTCAGAGCCAAGACTTAGGTATGCGTAACAGTAGCTTAAAGTGAACCACACCCAAAACAAAGCCCTTGGCCAGGGACAGTATTGGGCTGGGTGTTAAATATGCTCAATCATTTGATTCCCACAGTACTCGTGGTGGCTGGGCATGAAATTCAGTGGTGGAGTTGGGATTTGAACCCAGGTATGCCTATCTCTACAGCTCATGCTTGTCAGCCAGGCAGGCCTTAGCTCTAATGTTCCTCAGTGTGTTATAAAATAGGTGGCATATCCTTGCAAAATGCACACAGTTCCTAATTGGGCTGTCAGATTTTATAGCAAAATGCTACTGAATTCACCTGTATCCTTTTGTCTTGTAGAGCCTTTGCATATGATTAATCGGTAAAGAAAAAGATAACTGCCATTTGAAAGAAATCAATAGAAATTGATTCAGTTTGTCTTAATTTAATAAAATCTTGCTACCTACTGTTTTTGAAGGATTAAAACACCACCACAATGGCAACCAAAAAACGCTTCCATCGGTTTTGGAAAGAATTTCTCATAGATTTCCTCTGTAAGGATAGTAAAGCCCGTCACTTAGGAATACCAAGCACTACCCCGAAGTAGCTCTCGTGTTACTAACAGCCCGCGTACTTGCCTCTAACAGCATTTGAGAAGACAAATGTTCCCAGTGCTAGGCTGCAAATGGATTAAAGCAGTGTTGATCCTCATCTGTCAGGACAATTAACATGAGTAAAATACTTGCCCTACTTAGAGCAGATGGAGGGAGGGGAGGAGGGGAAGAGAGGGTGCTCTGTAGTACTGTTCATAAGATTAATGTTGCTATATGGGCAGCAGAGCGCACTGGATTTATTTTCTGAACATTATGTGGATTTACAGGGATGTCAGTTATTGCTGAAAGCACAGACTGTGTTCTTCAAGGGTCTCTGTAGGGTATTGAATGAGGCACAGAAGCAGCAAGGGGGTGGGGAATGGTGCATGGTGCATGAGATACACAGCATTTTTAACAGTAAAGTATGACTTGATCATTCTTTCTCTTATTTTTAAGCTCTGCTGAACTCAAGGCTTAAGAGTAATCTGGCATCTTAGAGGATATATAAATATTGTTATAAAAAAAATTTACAGAATAAATGACATTGGTAGAAATAGGACTGTACTGACTTGAGACAACAGCTCTGTGTTTGCAGGGAGACTTTAGACCCCTTTTGCCTTCCATTAGAGAGCGATGCACACTACTAGGGTAGGAGTAAAGAAAACAGCCTATTAAGAATGAGATATCTAGGAGGATTTTTTTTATTCTTTGACAGTGGAATGAGAAAATTGTTGGGGTTAGCACAAGAATGATAGAAGATGACAGTTGTGTGGGAAATAATATTTACATGAGTGCTGAATCAAATTTTAATTATAGGAAGCTTGCCGAGGAAGTAATCAGGCTGTTGGCAGAAGTTTAGCTGTCACTACAAGGGCTGGCACTGGGGATGAGGAAGGAGTATTATTGAGTGAGTACTTGTTATAGGCATAGTGGGTCCAAAGTCTACTATTCCTTTAGCTGTGCTCCCCAAAATGTCCCTCATGCATTTTCTGCCCTGGTAGCCACTTCTCCCCTTGTTTGTTCTTCCTCTTCTTGCCTTCTTACTCCCCTGACCATTGGAAAAAAGTTCTCTGCTGTCAGTCACGGCTTTCATGTTTAAATCTGGCTCCTAGCCCCCTTACTGGAAAAGCTGCTGAGCTCTCAGAAATATCCAGATGATCCACTCACCACTATGATGTCCTGTTTCTGGACAGTGATAGCTGGAGGGTAGAGTCTTAGTTGTTCCTCTGAGAACCAAGAGTAACTCTATACTTAACTTTTCCCATGACTTTCAGGAACACAATTTACTTGCACCTTGCTTGTCTAAATTCCTCTTTATCTGTATTTCAGCAGCGTCTCTTCCTTTCTCAGCTCTTCTCCATTACTGATCACTGCTGCATTTCTAGTTCATTCCTTTTTGTCTACCAGGCACCTATTTTGATTTGCAAGCCCTTTCCCCCCATGATGACACCAGACAGTTTTGAATATTGCTCATGTGGACAGTATTCTAAGCATGCATTCTTTTCAGGTGTTTTCAGGTAGTGAAATAAGTCCTCTAAAATGAGGAAACAATTAATTCTATCTTAATTCAAAAAAAATTTATGTATTTGTTCTCCATATCTGCTACAGCATTATTTAAATTAGTAAAGATTAGAAACTACCTAAATATGATTAAGAAAATTATAATGTATTTACTTGATGGCATTTACTCATTCATTAAAATTATGAGTATGACGACTGTGAAGCCACTTGAGAAAATCTATACAGAATAACATTGACTTAGCAATATATGTATATTCTGAGTATAGCTCTTTAAAGGAAAACAAAAATATATGGATAAAAAAATGGTAAGGGCCATGGAGAAATCTAATAACATTTGCAATTGTGAATTTTTTTATATAAATTGGTTTTAAATATACTTAATGTTGACATTGTTTATAATCATAAGCAGAATTATATAATCAATTTTCATGCTTCCTTCTGATTTTAGATTATGTAGCAGAGAGTCATTGTATGACCCTCTAGCTGTAGGTTTTCCATCCTTGTGCACTTCAGAGGTTTTATGGTTTCCTAACTGCTGAAAGTCCACGTTACGTAATGGGCAAATCACATAATGACTTTTAACACGTGTCTCTGCCTTTCCATAGTTCCCATTGCCCCATACAGAGGAGTTGATTGATGTTGATCTTTAACGTTTGTGTAGTCAATACTTACACCGTAGCAGGCACAGTGTTGGGTGTTGTAAACCAACTAGACACAATCCTGCTCCTCAAGAAATTTATAGATCTGGTGAAGGAGACTCAAGAAATGGAGCCCTGAGTAGTGCGGTAGATGCTGTCATAGGGATGCAGAAGGGCACATAGAATGGTGCCCATCAGGGTTCGAGAAATCTTTCTAGAGGTCACCTGAATGAAATGTGGAGTTTAGTGCATGGGGTAGGGTGGAGAATCATAATTTATCTGGAGAACTGCAATCAATTCAGTATGGCCAGAAATGATAGCTATGGCTGGGTGGGGGTGGTTCTTAGGCCACATTAAGAAATTTGGGCTCTACCTGAGGGTTCAGTCTATTCAATGGCCTCTGAAGGGTTGTTGTTTATTTCTAGCTACCTTTTAGCAAAATAAGTGATATGCTTAGAATTGCCCTTCACAGTGTGTGGCCCCTGGCTTTGGAGAACAGTTTGGAGAGAGGGCTAGAGGCTAGAAAACCAGTTAAAACACTGTTGCTGCAATCCAGGTGAGCAGTGGTATCCTGAGCCAGAATAACAATGGCAGGCAGGGGGCAGAGTGGATAGTTTCCAGAAAAGTTGATGAGGTAAGATCAACAGAAATTAATGATAAGAATGAGAAGTAGAGAAGAATTCAGAAAGGACTCCCAAGTCTGGCTTAAGCAAACGGACAAGTGGAACCTGGCTTTTGACATTTATTTGTTCATTTGGGTGAAGCAGGCAACAGAGCAGAATGGTGGATGTGAGGGGTAGGTTGGCTGGCAAGGGAAGAAGGCAGGTTGAGTTTGGAGTATGTTGAGTGTGTCCCTCTGGATACAGAGGTCTGGTAGGCAGCTCAACGTATAGGTCTGAAGCCCAAGAAAGCAGTCACTTAGGGCTATTGAATTTGAGATCAGTGTTTTACTTCTGTGTGGGAGGCACTTGCTAGAGCTTCGATTGTAAATGTGTTTACCCTGAGAACTCTGCTCCAACAGGAGTCCTACAGCAGCTGGTGCTGTTAATAGCATCCTTAGGAACCTAGCCTGATCCCAGGGTTATAACTGTATTGTTGCAATCCCCCTTATTCCTATCTGGTGTTTTAATATGCAAGAAAAGGGAATTTAGGAATTGTTTCTCCAGGAGAAATCCAAAGGCAAAGCCACTTACTCATCATAACAAACACTTGGCTATCTCTTGAATTTTCTAATGGTACTTGAACTTGACTTTTTTCAATGCAAAATCAACTTCTTGAAAATCACGGGATGTGGCTGTACAGACTTGAGAGAAAGTGCTTTGCAACTGCTTGTTGGGAGTAGGAGGTGTAAGGATGGGGGCAGGGAGAAAAAAGGGGATATGGAAGGCAGGGATTTTCAAACTTTTAAAAAATCTGTATTCATGGTAATCACAACATACTAAATTTATTTCTAGACTTATTGATGAGTCATGACCCACACATTGCAAACATTCATGAAAAGTACTATAGGGACAGTTGAGGAGGGACCGTTTTGTCTCTTCCTTAGAGTGGACTATGTTTTAGAGTATAGTAGTAGGAATATCATGTGGTTGGTCTTTAATTTATGCCCTGGCATACTCCACAGAAAATTTGCAATCTCATACAAATGCCATACAACCTCCTAAATATTATCCTGGGGGGATCAAACAAGGTTTTTGAAAGTCAAATAAATTATGGCAGCTGTAGCATTGTCTCTACTTACCTGTCACTGCTTCCCCTCCAGTTTGAGTAGCTAATGGAACACTAACTACAGTAATCTCATTTGCATTTTCCCTGTCAAATGTGCCACTCTGTGAATAGCTAAATTAACTTAGTCTTCCTGGAATATGCCCAAATGTTGAGAACCATTTAGGACCTTTTCAAAACCATTTGATCTATTAGCTCTGTCTTGAGAAAAGCAGAATAAATAAGTCCCTGAAATCAAAAGAAAACTAATTGTACCACTTTCCAGCTTTGACTCATCAAAGCTTGACTGTCTCAAGTATGTTCTAATGGGGCTCATTATTTTGTTTGTTCTACATTTGATAATTCTGAGATAATTTTACATTTGCATTGTTAATTTCCATTTCCAAAATTGGTTGACAGCTCTGTTTATTTTCAAGAATAATTCATTAGCCTTGACTTTCTGGAGCAAAAGCTATACATGCCCATTGTAACATGTTAAATGATATTGAAGTATACCATGAAAAGGCCCAGTCAGTCCCTTCCCTCCCATGTACAAGGGCTGTCCAGAAAAAAATCCACCCATACATGTCTCTCTATTTTATATTACATGGCTGGATACTTTCCAGACAGCCCTTGTATTTCTGTCTCCCTCCTTAACTAACCATGTTAAAACTTGGTGTTTTTCTTCACTAGTCATCTATGCTCATGTAAAATACACAAATGCTTATAAATGTGGTAAACATTTTTATAAAAATAATTCAGATGAGATCATTCTAATCTTAACTCATTTTAAAACTTAACAGTATAGCATCATGGTTTTCCTGTTACTATCTCTGATAGAGCTCTTTCTTTTTCACAGCTGCAAAATGCAGATGGGCCATAGTTTATTCATGAACTCCTGTGTAGTTAGGCACTTATGTGTTTCAGTTGTTCAGTTTTTACATTATTATAGTGCTACAATAAATACCTTTGTAAATAATAATAGATCCTAAAACTAGTCAATTGTTAGATCAAAAGGTGTCATAAATAGTGCGTGTGATCCTTACAGTAGTCTGGACACAATTCACCTTCATCCCTTCTAGGCTCCACCAGCAGTTGATTTTTATTAGTTGAATCACTTCAGCAAAGCACTGAGAAGAAGTCTGGTCCAGAACACTGATTCAGGCCATCTTTTGACTCAAAATGCCTCTCTCTCTATCCCCCACCCCTGTTCTGAACCATGGCTCTTTAAATGTCTTAACTCTCTCTTAGCACTGGCTAGGACTTTTTAAAAGTAGTTTGATGACTTCTCTACTCCTCCATGGCAATGATATAAAAAGGACCTCACTCTAGTAAAGTTTCTGTAGTTCTCAAGCATGAGTTCCTAATGTAAGGGTTTTAGTTCATCTTACTCTACCCCAGTGTTCCTGTTCACTTTCTCTTGCCCTTTGTGTTGCTGTTGCAGTTATTAAGGAAAGCCTCCATCTTTGGAGTCAGTTAATGCCATTACTCAGAGTTGAGGCAAGAGTCTGTACACCTTTACTCAGTTTACACACACCAAAAATGCATTCAGGGTTACGGTGCTGTGGTCGCTATTTTGGGTTAGAGATACTAAGTTAGGTATTTCAGATAAATGTTCTAAATCACTTTAACATCATTCATTCAGTAAGTATACGTGTCTTTGCACTATACTAGTGAGAAGCAAAACAGACATGATGTTTATCCTTAAGGAATTTGAGTCTAGGTTAAGGACAGCCAATACAAAGAAAATGACAACTGATAAATGAAATGTCTATGTTATTACATACAGTTCAGTCATATACATGACTATGAGTATACTGACTGGGTAAAGAGGGGAAGTTTAATGTTGTTGTAATCCAAAACCCTATGAGAGTTTTTAAAATTTTCATAATTCTGTTTATCTGGAACAATGAACAACTAGCTAAAATATTTTTGAAAAACAAAGGAGAGATTTTATTTATACCAATCCAACATTGAACAATATTGTAATTTAAAGTAATATTAAAAGGGATTTAGCTATTATTATAGTGGCTACATAACAGTGGAAAGAGTTTACTTATTCATTAGTAATAGGACAAATAGTAAATAAAAACAACAAAGTTAAGTTAGTAATTTATGTGATGAAATTCCAGATGGATGAAAGATATAAAAAAAAAAAAAAGACTACATTTTAAAAAAATCACAATGAAGGAAATGTAGGAAACCATTTATCTGATCTGAGTGAAGGACTTTTTAAACAAAAAGCAGAGGGAAAAATCTGTAAAGGAAAAGATTTATGGAGAGAACATAAAAATATGAAACATGTCAAGAAATGCTATATAAATTAAAAGATGAACAGCCAACTGGGAAAGAATATTTGCAATACATATGGGGAAAGGTTAATGTCTGTAATACACATCAAACACTAAGAAGTCAACATCCTGTCAAAATGGGCAAAGAACATGAACAGGCAATTTAAAAATAAAGTCACATGTCCAATAGATTTATGAAAAAGCTTAACCTTAAATAATCAAGAAAATGAAGACTAAAAGTCATCTTGGAACCATATGGGCAAAAAAGTTATTTAAATGACATATCTAGAGTTGTTGGGAGTAAAGCAAAACAGATACGGCTGGCAGGAGCATATGCTACAATTGCTTATGGGGGGAGGCAATCTCACAATCAGAAGCTTTGGCCAAATAATTCCATTTCCAGGTAGTTGTCCTAATATTCTTCATTGCAGCATTATACAAGGAAAATTGGTTACACATGCATTAATTGCTTATTGGTTAAATTATGGTACACCCAGCACATAGGTTAATTATATTAAGATGGATAAATGGTCAAACTTGGAGTCTTCTGTTTTGTAGCCTGGTTTGCTCTGGGTTTTATCAGCGTTTACAAGGTACAGGAAAAGGGCAAAAATCTAGAATTTGCCACCTCTACTCCCATTTAGTCAAACAAGGTTACTTAGAAGGGGAAGAGATGTACATGGAAAGCAAAAGTTTCCCAGGAATAAAACTATTGAAAGTAGCTTACAGCATATACTGTGAAAGGCAAATGAAGCCTATTCTGTATCCAAATGGATTGTTGAAGAAGCTAAATAGTGTAATAACCTCCAAAACCTTTCCTGGGCTGTGCAATAACTTTAATGAGGTGATTTTTTGATGCCTGAGATATTTACTTGTGTCATTTAGTGGTCACATGGAAAGAAGCTGTGCCAGTCAGCACTCATGGAACTTTTTCTTAAACGGAACTTGGCCATGAGTAGTAAGTCAGATAGCAGGATTGTTTGAGCTCAGTATGTGTGTTTGGTATGAATTGTCCACTGGTATGTGTCTCGGTTATCTTCCACTCCTTGAGTAAAGAAAAGTGTCCTATGTGTTCCCCTACAGAATCCTTCCCTCAATAATTATTTGCTTTCCCAAGCCCCCACCCCCAGTGCCTGAAAAGCAGCCAATCAGCATTTAGATAGTTTTCTAGATCAAAAGCTCAACTGATGGTAGCTGGATCATGGGGGCAGGGAAGGGATCATGGGGTCAGGGAAGGGAGAGCCTTTTTTCGGGGAAGCTTCCTGAAACTGAATCAATTATTGAGGAGTTCCAGGACTTCATGGTGTGACAACCAGATATCTCTGAAGCTTTGTGTGTCTTAAAACCTCACAATTTCTGGAGAATTCCTTTGCCAAAGCTCCAAGCTCCAAGCTTTTATTGGAGGCTACCCAGTAGTCACTGTGAGATGACATGGGACATAGATCCACAAAGGGATTCCCACTTTTTGTTAGACTGTGCATTTTTGCCCTTGTCAGCTAATTGCCAGATATTTGGGGGCAAAATTGCAGGCTAATCGATATCGGAGTGATGAAACAGCTCTATTTTCTGTGCTTCTTCCTTTAATCTTCAGTCAAGAACATGGCTCTGTCTATGGGAAATTATCTTGTACTATGGTTATGCTCTGCAGAACCTGTCCCAGGAACTTCCTTGTGGACCCAGGCAGTTCTGATTAGATATTTTGTGCTAAAGGCTATCTGAGTGAGCTTCCAGGAACTCTCTGTGATCCGATGAGGTCATGGCCAAATGCTCCTGAGAAACAGAAGTAGTTCACAAGAGCACCCAGCGTATTTGAAGCCAAAGCTCATACCCAGCACCTCAGGGAAGTCTCAGTTCAGGATTGGAAATCCCGGTATTGGAAACCACACATCCACCCATTCTTTACTTTAGGAGACTCCTATTAGGGTAAAAACACTGAGAACAATTGGCAACATGTGGATCCTGACCCTCAGATTTCAAGTTTTGTCCTTAAAGATCAGAGCTCCTTAAAGCTCCTTTGTGGAGGCAGAACACATCAGAGCTGCTTGCTCATGTTGCAACTGCTGACCCCATTAGCAAAGAGGATACAGTCTGGAACATGGCTTCTTGTCAAACTTTATAAACAGACGCAAACATAATAAAGTGTAGTAGAGATGAATGTTAAGGACCCAAGTAAGGGGAGTTATAAAAGTCAGTAAATACCACCTTGAACTTTATCACATGTTAAAATAACATTTTTATAGTGCTCGTAACATACAACAGTTACATAAACATTTCCACATCTCCCCAGTATCCCTGGGAAGTGGGTAGGGTAAATATTAGCTCCCACAGAACCGATAAGGAAACATTAGAGGATGGAAGTAGACAGAATTTGGGCCCTGAGTACTTTATTTGCAGACACACACACACATACACACACACACACACACGCACACGGCCAGGCTTCCCCTCATTTATGTGGTATGGTTTATCAGAAATGTTCAGAAATATAGCTTTCTGCCTAAGAGGCAGGAAAATTGTATATTGCCTAATTCTACAAGAGAAGGATGTTTTTGCCATGAGGAGAAATAAAGTCTATTGAAGAAAATGAGAAAGAGATGAAAAAAATAATGGAACTAGGTATATCCTACGGCTCCATTTGCCCTTGTTTAAAAGAAGTTGTTGGGGGGAAGAGTGGGAGGGAGGGAGAATTGATTGACTTAATTTAGACACATTAATTAACTTCTTTTCATGAAACCAGACCTACCTGTTTGTGGATCTTATTAAAAATCGTAAGAATTTTACTTTGTAATTGAGATATGTGGGGTAGATCCATCTAATTCTACCATAGTAGCTACAGCTGAGGTATCGTGTATAATACTTGTCATCCCCAGAAGAAAGTACTTTATTTAACCAAAGTGAACTTGGGCAATGCATAAATGCTGGAGCAGAATAAAAGCATATCATTTATGCCCATCTCCCAAGCAGTGCACTTTTCTGAATTGCTTCTTGCCGCCTGAATAGCTGCTATTAAAGAAATGAGGCATTTTGTTTTCTAGACAGTTCTCTGATTGTTCCCTACGTTCACACAGGAGTGCCTGGCTGAAGAGCTCTCTATTTTTCTCCCAGGTCATCCCACAGCAGTTCAAAAGGTGCCCTGTCACGGGGAAGAGGGCAAGTCGATGCATGTTAAGAAACCCACCCTTGTTTCTCCCTGTGGCCAGAATGTGACCCGCGCCGAGTTTCTGAACTTGAACGTTAACCCCTTTGCTCTGCACCTGAGCTGTTTGACTGGGTCTGAATGAGAAAACTCTTTTTCCAGAACAACCCCAAGCTGTTTCCCAGTCCACAACTTGGCTCCACCCAATTATCTAAGCATGAATGCTCCAGGAGTTTGTTTGATTGGGCGGGTGTAGGGAAGGCATCACAAGATGAAGGTTTTGACACATTTAGGTGGGTCCTGCAAGAGGCCTTTCAACTGACTCATGTTTTTCTTTTCTTTTTTTCCTTTTTTTTTTTTTAACCTATAATGCTAATTCCTTTAATTATGTTCTCCCTGCTTTCCTTTCTCCTTCTGGCTCTCTTGGATTCCTTCAGAAGTAATGGCTGCCTCCATGTACATGGCATATCCATTCTATTTCTCCTTTCTTCCTACCCTTTGACTTAATTCCTTCCACCTTTCCCTTTCCCTCTTCCCTTCTTTATCACAGAACAGGAAGAGCGATGCAAATTCCCATCTCCTCTTCCCCACTCCCCAGGGCAGGAGACAGGATCTGGGACAGTTCCTGTTTCAAAATTTCTATACAGGAGGGACTCCAGATGCTCTGGGGAGGGGGAAGCACAGGGCACTTGTCTTAAAGCTCTGTCTGCTTAGCCAACACGATCTTTACATGGATTGATTGCTTCTACTGGATGCCTGCCAGAAGCCCTGCTGGATATTATGGGAGCTGAAGCCAACCTAAGCTGTTGCTACTGGTCCAGCCCAGATGCAGGGGGTCTGTGCTTTACAGACTGGAAGGAGTAAGATGCAGTATGTGGAATTGGCCTTGCCAGGTTTTTGCCCCTGCCTTGCTCTGCCCTCCCCACCTCCAGTCTATTTACCTTCTTCTCTCTACCCCCACCCACTAGGAGAACTTAATGAAACAAAAACAAAACAAAAAGCCATAGACCTCCACAAAGGCATGGATTGCGGTGGCCCACAACCACTCAAACATGGAGATTCAGAATTCCCTAAACTGTGAGAGTTTTGTGCATATGGTATATTCTGGAATTTGAACTCACCATAGACAACGTCTGCTTTATATTATCATCTTTCATAGCATAGATTTATCATTCTGTATACTCTGTTAATGTACCTCTGTGGAAATCATTTAACTTATGGGGCAGAGCTAATCTTTTTTTTTTTTTAAGTTTTTTTCTTAAAAATACACGAATAACTACATTTTCATCCATAAAATGAAGTGGAAGAAAGAAATGCAAGTGTGTTTTTTTAGAAGGTTTCAAAGAACAGATCATGCAAAGCACAGTCTAAATGGATATGAAGCTTCTCTTAACATCTGGAATTTATTAGGAAAAAAAGTACATTTGCTGCAAACTTTTATCACTCCACATTTAAGTTATAAATTCATTAAAGCTCTCTAATTGCATGGTGATGCAAGATGAACAGTGTGTAAGCTCCAGTGGGCTGCTTGTGACATGCCTGTGTTTTATATTGCACTAGGTATATGAAATGATTTTTTAAAAAATTCAGCATAGAAAAAATTCAGCCTAACCTTATTGCTTTGTAAGGGCACTCTCAGGCTCTGTGTGTTTCCTCAGGAAATGATGTGATATGGTCTCAATTTTTCTTCTTGAACATAAGTCCATTGCCCAAAAGAATGTAAAATCTGGAATGAGATGGAATAAATTTTTAATTTTTAAAATCGCAAAACAGCAAATTTTGAGTAATTTTGGTTTCTTTTAAGATGGCAGTTGAACAGGGCAAGTTGGTACTTGTAGGTCAGGTTTTTGTGCCCCAGGAGAGATTGTTTTAGAGGTCTAAAAAGAGTTTAGATCCGCTGCAAACTTGAGGTTGTTTGTGAATGGTTCTCTTTACCTTTTTCGCTCTGTTATTTTGGGGGAGGGGAGCAATTCATTCATGCAGCAATCACTGCAAATAAATGTCCAGTTCAGTTGCAGTCATTTTCTGGGTAGCCCTCGGCCCTACAGGTGTGTAAGTGCCATGGATCTCCGGCCACAAGGCCACAGGGAATAAGTTACACAAATTATATACTCCTGTAAATGTTACCCTGTTAGGAACCACTATTGCCAGGGTTTTTAAAAACCCAGAAAACACTTGCCATAACCTCTGCATGTCTTTGCCCCATGACAAGAAACACCTTCTATAACCACTCTGAGTGTTGACTCACCTTTTTTGCTCTAGCCATCTGTTGGTATCAAATGAGAGAATCATCAGACTGGAATGAATTTCGAGAGGCCATCAACTAAACTCCCAGGCAGGAATGCACCCACGTTATCCCAGAGAGATGAGACTCATCCCTGTTTTGAAAGATTTTCTAGGAGGAATTCCATAGCCAGTGCTGCACCTTCTAAGACCTAACAAACTTCACTATCAGGGGAGATTATGAGAGCAAACCTGAATCCTCATGCTGAAGTAGAAACCCATTATCTTGGGCTGTGTACACTAGTGACAACCCTCAGTGTAAGAGCGCATCATATGCCTGTCGGCTAGAGCTAATTTACCTTCATACTTCTCACCTCAGAGCTAAATAATCCCATTTCACATTTGTGATGTTTTTCTGAGAGCCCAGAATTAAGCTCAATATTTTTGATAAAGGATGCCTTGGATTGAAATTGATGGGAAGACAACCTCATAGTCTTTGGATCTTGTAATCCTGTTTATCCACCTCAGAATGGTGCATGTACTGTTCATAGTTAGCATTTCAGAGTTTTGACCTCACAGTGCAAACCACTTGGGCCTCTAAGGAAACTGCCTCTGAATATCAGGCGGAAGCCTGCTCACCATTGTTTCCACCCGTGTTTATTCCTGTATCTAATGATGGACAATATCACCTTCTTAAGCAGTGTAGCTTCATTTTCTTAGCTTTAATAGTTGGGGTAAATTTTGTTTTTTGTATTGTTGAAACTGCAGTAAGTAATCCTAGTCGCTAACAGATTTAGGCTTTGCTTTGACATCTTCATCAATGTTGGAACTGTTTCATTCTTGGACAGCCCAAGAATCTTTCATATTCTTTTCTGCTCCCTGCCTTTCTGCTTTCAGGAAACAAAATAAGGCAGCTTTAGGGAATTTTTCTGTTTGCATTCTAAGGGTGTGTTTATAAGGAGGTAAGAGAAAGAAGTGTTGGGGATGGGGCTAGTATTGCAAGGAACTCAGGGATTGGCTGTCACTTCTTTTGCTGTGATATGTTTGAAATAACGATGAAACCTGACTTCCTGGGCTTGGGAAGATAGGCAGTTCCTCCCATGTAAGTATAGGAGGAATTTAGTTTGCAAATGAACCTATATCATGGGGAAAAAGCACTGCCAGATCCAAAGCATATGAGGAAAGAACACCATACTGCTATTTATGATCACACCCCCCACCCCCGGAAAGCTCCCCACCTGCCTGAGCAACCACACTGTCTCTCTCCAGTACCAACACTCAGCACTGAGCTAGGTCCGGAGCCATCCCTGGACTCTGCGAGTCACACATTATAGTCTATAAGACGACGCCTCCCCGTGGGAGCTCCTTCCATTTGGAGAATCAGAAACAACTGATTATACATGCACCCAAAGGAAGATTTCTTTCATCAGCCCACCTGTGCAACCTCTCTCTCCCAAGGATTTTAGAGAAGGCACACGACAGCACAGTGACGGAGACGTCACATGTCCTTAGCTCCTCCACTGGCGATCCCTGAGTTATGCCGTGACCCCCACTGTACTTTATTCATTTCAGAGTTAGCCTGTGAAATAGAGGGGCAGGAGAGTGGAATAAATCACTTTATAAGAAATATGTTAAGGCATATGTGATAAAACGTGTGCCTTACAGGTAGAGGAAGGAAAAAAGGAGGCTTTGTTCATTAAAATAATGCTGAGCGGTTGTGTACCTATCTGACTTACTATTGCGCTGTGGTCTCTAGAGGCAAAGTGGGAGGAAACGCTGAGGCAGGAGCGGCTCCTCCCAGGAAAGGAGCCGGAATGCTGTCAAGCTCGCCTCAGACCGCAGTGGTTCATGCTAGTCTGTGTCTGTCTCACTTGCTTGTGTCCCAGCTTTCATCTGCAGTTCTGACATCTTCATGATTTGGCAAGAGATGATGACACGCTCACCAGTCCCTGGCCAGGCAGGCTGGTGCTGGCAGATGGGGTGAGGGCACACTCTCTTGGGTGACTGAATGGCTCGCTTGCAGGAATGGGGTCTTTCTGGGTTTGTTTGACCACAGGGTTCATCCAGCCCTTCACGTGCACTGCAGCTTCCTCCCTCCAGTGCCAGGCACTGTCAAAGCAAGTCCAGGGCATCTCGCCGAAACTCTTTCTGGTACAGCAGCGGCTTTTCCAGTTTGAGCAGTGCCACTATAAACCATCTGGTGCTGGGCACCATCCAATTCTGCAATCTTAACTCCTCAGATTCTCTTCCTTGGCCCATGCCAGAGTGAGCGATCTGCAAATGTGTGACCCTGGAGACCCACAGTAAATGAGATGCAGTGGTGGTGAATGGGATAGGTCAGCTTGGGAGTTTTGAGTTTCACATACTAGAAAAACTGACCCTGCCTCAGTTTCCTTATCTGCAAAATGAGGTAATAATAGCATCTGTCCTGTTTGGTGAGAATTCACTGAAAACCCATGTAAGGCATTTGGCATGGTCTCTGGCTTATAGGAAGTGTGCTGGCCACAATTCATCTGGAATGTTGCACTTGGTCCTAGATAGACTAAATCAAAGGAGACATCGGCATCCTGGAGGGGCCACTGAAGGATGGAGGATTGAATGTTCTAGAGATTTGATGATTTAGATGCAGTGAATTATTTGGAGAGTTTGAAGTATAGAAAAAAACATCTGTTTTACATAAGCTATTGTAAGTATATTAACATTAGAAAAGTATCTGACAGGTATTTGCTAGTGGTATGATCTTTAGATTATGGGTAAGGATAATGTAAGTTCTTTTATCTAAATTTTCTTATTTTCTAAATTTACCCATTCCACAAATATTGTCTACCAGGTGCCAGGAGGTATAGTTCGTTTTGTTCATTGTCTCTTTCCCCGGTTTCTTGACACACCTGCCTTCTTAGAAGTCGTAGTTAATTCATTCCCCCAGGAGACTATTGTTAGGTAGTAGTAAGTGTTACAAAAAATAAAGAAGAGTAAAAGGTTAGAGAAGGCGGGGGCGAGTGGAAGAGAAGGAAAAATTTATTCCAGGTGGTTGGTCGAGACAGATGGAAAGCAACCTGAATGAATTAAGGGAGTGAGTATACATATGGGAAATGATGATTACCATGTTAATTGTTATATATAGTTCCCTATTTTGTTGACAACATAATGTATTATGCATATCGTGCAATTTATTCAGCTAACCTTTTTCATTTTCTTTTTTTTTTTTTAAATATCATGAACAGATCTTTGTGCATTGCATATGCTCGCTTACAGTAGCTTTACCATTCAGAAACCCATTTTGGGGTCACTGTATATGTCCCATTGGTTCTTAAACCTCTATTATCTTGTGATATGAGGAGCCAAGAAGTCGGGGGTACAGACTGGATGTGAGGCTACTTCAGTTTCTAGGCTGTTTAGGATTAATGTGTTTGCCTGCTTACCTGCAAGCCCAGCCAGGGTGCAGGGAGCAGCCAATGCAATTGCACATGTTGAAAGGCAAAGCGTACATTACTATGATTAATATGATCTAGCCCTCAATGTGATGAGTCATTCTGTTTGCTTAATAGGGGTTCGTGTAAACATAGAGATAGGATAGTAAGCCATCACTCTTCCAAGGCCCAATTTTATCTTGACACTTTTTAGCAAGCACAAAGTGTGGCATGATGATCACAGTAATTAAGATGATAATGGTCATTGTGGCTAGCACTCTGCCAGGCAGCCTGTGGTTAAGTGATTTACCTGAAGTATGTTCACTTAATCTTTTACAACTCTATAAGGTTGAGTATAGTTCCCATTGAACAGGCTGGGAAATTTCTTTACTAATTTTTTTAACTTAACACAGCTGAACTGGTGCTCAGATCTGGGGTTTATGTTTTTGTTTTGTGAAAGTGATAAAGTCTATGTCCTCAATTAAAGAATTTTTCCTCTTTATTTTCTCTCCCTCTGTTCCCTCTCCCATTTTCTTCCTTTTCTGGGAGCAAGGTGGTCCTGGTTGGGACTAGGGTTGACTGGCTTAGATGATTTGGAAAGGAGGGAAGACTCAGACCTTTGCTTCTCCTGAACCGTGCTCTGAGTCAGTCAGCAGGGCCCCTGATGGGAGAGACACTGAGCACACGTGAACCGTGGCTTTTCCATCCCTTCCTGGTGCTGTGGCTTCCGTGCAGCAGTGAGCGGTGACTTGGGCCCTCAGTCAGCAGCCGGGCAGTGAGGAAGGAGCCAGAGCCTGTCTGCGCCTTCACTGAAACAGGCCTTGTTGGCGGCAGCAAGCATTTTAAAATGACTTTAAGTGAAACAGTGCATGTTAAAGTGTCTTTTAAAAGTTAAGGATGCATTTTAAAACGATTGCATTGAGTGTCTCAATAAGTTGACAACTTTACGGTCTCCTGTGCTTTAATGAAAAGTCTGAAATCACGTCCTTTGAGCTTTATTATTTATTTATTTTATTTATTCAGTTGGTTGGTTCCCTGGCCAGGAATCGAGCCCAGGCTGCAGTGGTGAGAGCGCCGAAGCCTGCCACTACATCACCAGGGAACCCCCCATATATGTATCTATGAGGGCTGTCCAGAAAAAAGTCCAACCATAAATGCCTCTATTTTTCATATTACATGGTGGGATACTTTCTGACAGCCCTCCTATGTGTATATATAGTAGACTCTCCATTAACCCAAACTCAAACCACTGGCACTCTGAAGCAACCAGCAAAAAAAAAAAAAGTCAAAGAAATAATACATTTATCAAGCATGAGTGCCAGTTAATGGAGCGTCTACTGTATATAAAGTTCATATGTGTATTTGTGTATCAATACTTGGAAATGTGTGTATGAATATATCTGAATATACACACACATGCGCACACACACAAATCTAAATCTTTAGTCATTTACCCAAAGAAAAAACATCGTCCTCAGTCTAATTAAAAAACAAAAGGTCCTTCCACTATTGGTGTAAAATACCATGGCCTTTTCTAATCTGCAGAGTTTATTGACTGTTTCCCCATTAAAGGTACTTGGTTTCTCCAGAATGGGAAATTCAGTACATGCTGAATTGGATCAATATAAAAATTTATGGACAATGCAGACCTTGTCAGGGAACTCTTTTATTCCTGTTCATAGAATTCTCTGTGGGAGTTTCTGCCTCAGGGACCACATCTGTATTTAGTGCACACTGAAATATTCATGTCTTCTGATTAGCAGGATTTCATTGTTAACATCTTCATCTCCTTCATGATGTGTCGTTAGGATGCAACCCACCTTGAAATTTAAGTGGATGCTGCCAGTTAATTGCAGTATCTTTTATTTTGTCTGTGTTTGTTTCCAAATGTCCTTGTATATACATGTAATTCTGGTCTCTCTTAAAAACAAAATAACATTACAAAAAGTAAGAAATTTTTTGTTACAGAAAATATTAAGTGATTTATTTTTATTAGCAACTATTGTTATGTGATTAGTAAATTTAAAATATATACATAATAGTCTACTGTTTATATTTTTTATGTTTTAAGATCTACCAGTTAAAGTGACTTTTCCTCCCATGTACTGTTTAATGAGCATAGTTTAGGGCTTTATCACCTCTACAGCAGCATTTTCCTCTAACTTTTCTTCATAGGGTATGGAAATAGCTGGAGATTAATATTTTTCTGATTCCTTCTGGCATCTGATATCAGCTGATTGGTCTTCTGTTTCTTAAAATATTGGAAGTTTTAAATAATTAATACCTTTTCCTCCACACTGATCTTGTAATTCTGCTTTTCCTCTCTCATAAAAAGAATCCTTTGAGACCTTATCTTCTCAACAGTTTCATGGGTATCTGCAAGGATCTCAGAATCCTACGATATTCTGTTGCAAAGCCTGAGGCATGGTGGTTATGAACTGGCTCTGGGCTTAGACCTGATCTTTCTCTAACTCTGCCACTTACTACTTTAATAGGTTACTAGACTTCTAAGCCTCAATTTCTACCTCTTTAAATTGGGGTTAGCCGTCTCCAGTTCATAAGGCTATGTGAAGAATAATTGAGAAAGTCACGTTAAATTCTTAATATAGCAGCTAGCACGTAGTAAGTACTATGTGTTAGTTAATATTTATTTTCACTAGAAATTACGTTGTGACTTTTAGAGGAGCATTTGTTTGTGGCTGGGGTGTAACCGAGGGTCATCTTCAGATCCCTCAATGCTCAATCTTGGTTAACTCCCATCCTTGAGAGTCATCTCCCAGCCATTTATTTGAGGCAAGGAAAGAATTGCTTCAGTTGGGTCCTACGGCTGATGGTCTGGCTGCTTTGTGAGTTGGCACCATCACCAATGTCAGGCATTCTTAGATGGGATCAATTTTTCCTGTGCGGATGTTATTCTAGTGCTGCCATGTTAAAGGGACTTTAGAATGCTGTTTTTAACGACTGAATTTCAATGGCGGTTTAAAAAGTAAATCAGTAAATCACAATGAAATTATCAGGAAAATGAAAGACAAAAAACTGCTGCTTTCCGAGTCGATCTAGGGCAGCAAAAAGTGATTTGCATGCAGTGAGCAATCTGGTAGATGATATTTAATGAGTTGTAAGTTTCAAGGCTATGAGCAGCCTTTCTTGAAATACTACACAGCAGGTGCCCCTAGCTGGAATTCTAGCCGTAAATAGGAATGTTCCAGTCCTGGAAGCCACTGAACAGGACGGATTGTGTCCATCTGGCAGGGACTGCTACCCCTTTGCCAGGGATTTCATTCTTTATGTGTCTGAATTAGAGCCCCTCGGTGTGAGGCGTCTTGGAGAGGAAGCTGAATGAGGCTGTTTTCTCTCGTACAGATGTCTCCTGCTATTTCCAAGGACAGAGCTGGGATATCCACATTTAGTCACTACCCAGGAGTTCCTGGATTGCCATATGGGAGAGTAGAAGCCTCCGCACAGGGAAGGAGGAAACCGAAATTTGATGAGCTTTGTTCCTCTGGGTCTGTTTCATGTCTTTACACCAAGGGAACTGGACTAGACATTCTCGAATTCCCTTGGTAGGATTATGTGTGATTCTGAGTGCTCTTTCAATTCCAAGGGGGGAGTCTTTTTCGATCAGTTCTGTGTAGTGGAGCTTACTTGTGCAGTGAGCTTCAGCAGATTTTTTCTGGGACCCGTGGGCAAACAAAGTATGCAAAGCCCTAAGCACAGAACTCAGGGTGGGGCTATCTGGTCCAAATCCTTCTCAAAAGGATGAAAACACAAGAAGTTAAAGAGCCCCCCAAATTCACACTGAGATGAGCTGACCACTGGCCCCAAGCTTTGTCACTACTGCTAGAGGGCTTGCCTTGCCGCCTTCCCCTGCTCCCTGCTTCTCCCCATGCCCCTGCCAAGGAGCACATCTGACCTCCCACCCCACATCCGCCCACCCACCCCCATACATGCATGAGTGCGCCCCACAAGCAGGGAAAGCAGTAGCATTGTTGAGTTGGAAGTGCCAGTGAGCACGTAGCAGAACAGATTAGAGCACCGAGTATGTGCATTAATATTTCTTCTCTTTATTAGTTTTCTGCCCTTGAGCTTATTTCCTGTTGCTCCTTTGCGCTCTGGTTTCCTCATTTGTCAGGAGGAGGTAATAATGCCTATCGCACGGCAGTGTGGTGAGGACTGAACAAGATACTACATGAAATATGCTTAGCCAACGTACCTGGTACCCATTACGTATTCAGCAAATGGTAACTATCAATACTCTGACTTTTATTATTACTGTCAAGTTGACTAGAATTCTCAAAGTATTCCCAGAGATTGGCATTGGGGTTTTGACACCATCTTTCTTCTGTAGGACTCTTCATCTGATGGAATTACATAAGAATTGAGTGCACTTAGGGCAGAACCTCCCAAAAGTATGTGTTGGTAAAGTTTAGTTGCATTTGTTTCTTCCCCTTTAATGAAGAGAACAGTTCAGTAGGCCTTTGGTTCCCAAGCAGTGGTATGCGTACCCCCAGGGTATGTGCCGGGCCCGTGCAGTGGTATGTGAAAAATAATAAGTAATGGCCCCAAAACAGGTACAGTAAAAGAAAGCAAAACATTAGTTATGAAACAATAAATGTTAAGTTTGAATCATCAGTAATGGAGATACTTCAAAATTAGATCACATTAGTGAATGGCGATTGGTGAGGGCGTGGCTATGAACCCTTCCCCCACACCGCTCTCCTACCAATCATTGTGCAGTTTCAGAACAATCCATTTGTAACGTTTCTAGAACTTCCCCAAATATAAATACATCTGTAGCCAGACTGTCTGATCAGTTTAGTTATTAACTGAGTAAAAGTGCATTGTTCTTAATCATGATTATTTTCAAGTAGTTTTTTTGTTTAATATTTAAATACTTGGTCATCATTATCAATATTTAACTGTTACAAATATTGTAAAATTGAAGCTGTGATTTGTACTTTGAGTTTAGTAATTTTTCCTTCCTGACATATGGCCTCATTTCTACTCTTTTACTTTGAGATAGGCACTGAACAAAAGTGTCAGTATTTTAAAAGAGCTGTTTTAAAAACAAGGGGTGCAATTTATAGACAGGGGTTAAAAAGTGGTACACAAGTGGAAAAAGGTTAGGGACCACTGCTCTAGGTGAAAGAAATTGACATTACCCATTGTCATCATTTCAAACTTAAGCAAAAATTGTGTATTCCTGTTTTTTTCCATTGATTAAATTTATTAAAGTGACATTAGTTAATAAATATTATATAGGTTTCAAGTGTATAAATAAGACATCATCTGTATATTGCTTTGTGTGTTCACCACCCAAAGTCAGATCTGCTTCTGTCACCATGTTTGACCCCTTTCACCCTTTTCTACCTCCCTCCTCCTCGTGTACTCTTTGGTGAACACTAAACTGTTGTCTGTGTCGATGAGTCTTTGTTTGTCTTGTTCATTTGTTGCTTTGAGTTTTATATCCCACATGTGAGTGAAATCATATGTTTCTCAACTTTTTCTGTCTGATTTATTTTGCTTAGCATGATAATCTCAAAATCTATTCATTTTGTCACAAATGGGAGTATTCCATCTTTTCTTATGGCTGAGTAATATTCCATTGTATATATGTACCATGACTTCTTTGTCCCGTCATCTATCGAAGGACACTTGAGTTGTTTCCATGTCTTGGCCACCGTGAACAGTGCTGCAATGAACATAGGGGTACATACATCTTTATGGATAAATGTTTTTAGATACCCCAAGTAGAGATTGATGGGTCAGAAGGCAATTCTACTGTTAATTTTCTGAGGAACTTCCATACTGCTTTTCATAGTGATTATACCAGCTTACATTCCCACCAGCAGCGTATGAGGACTCCCTTTTCTTCACAGTGTTTCCAGCACTTACTATTACTTGTCTGATTGATAACAGCCATTCTAACAGGTGTGAGGTGGTATTTCATTGTGGTTTTGATTTGCATTTCCCTAACAGCTAGTGAAGTTGAGCATCTTTTCATGTATATGTTGGCCATTTGTATGCCTTATAAGGAAAAGTGTCGGTCCAGGTCCTCTGCCCACTTTTTAACTGGATTGTTTGTTTTTCTGTTGTTAAGCTGTATGAGTTCTTTATATATTTTGGATATTAGCTCTGTATTAGAGGTGTTGTTTGCAACTGTCTTCTCCCATTTAGTTGATTGCTTCTTTGTTTTGTTGTTGGCTTCTTTTGCTTTGCAGAAACTTTGTAGTTTGATATAGTCCCATTTTATTTTTGCTTTTATTTCCCTTACCTTTGAGGTCAAATTCATAAAATCTTCCCTGAACCCAAGGTTCACAAGTTGAATAACTATGCTTTCTTCTGTGCAATGTATTGTTTCAGGTCTTTGATCTATTTTGAGGTAATTTTGATATATAGTGACAAATAGATGTCTAGTTTCATTATTTTGCATTCCAATTTTCCTAGCACCACTTATTGAAGAGGCTTTCTTTTCTCCATTGTATGTTTTTGGCTCCTTTGTCAAAAATTATCTGTCCATATATATGTGGGTTTATTTCTGGGTTCTCAGTTCTATTACATTGATCTGTGTGTCTGTTTTTTCTGCCAATACCATGCTGTTTTGATTATTGTCACTTTCTCTCTCTCTCTCTCTCTCTCTCTCTCTCACTCACACACATACACACACACACACACACACACACACACACTCGCTCGCTCGCTCACTCACTCACTTACTTGTACTCATGCCCTACAGAACTTGTCTGGATGAAGAATCAGAAGATAAACTCATTCCTCAGTCTCAGGAGTGGCTGTGAAAGCCATTGTTCCCTTTGAAGACAGTGCTGTTAAAGACTAGGCCAAAGTCTCAGAAAGATGAGTGAAATGGTAGACTTAACAGCCTAGATACAGGTCCTGGATCCCCCTCACCAACTGTGGTCTTTGGGGAAAGCCCTTGTTCCTCAGTGAACTGGGAATCATAGCTTCCTTCTAGACCACATTGCTGTGTTGTGATGATAAAGATCCCATGTGATGATGCATGGGAGAGTGCTGAGCGGACAGGACTGTGCTGGCCTCTGTGGGTTGTTTTTATTGCCAGGAGCAATGGAGAAGCACCTTATCACTGTAAATGGTCCTGGGGGCTCATCCAAGTCATTGGGCTGCTAGCTTAAAAGTGTGTCTTAAGAAATGTGAAGCCCTTTGTCTTGTGGCTGATGTGTAATAAGAAAGACATCTTATCCATTTAGCCCAGAAGGAACCAAAGGGGAAGACTGTCAGAAAGGCACTGCTAGCTTCTGGACCTTGTGCAGCTGAACATTTTCTCTGTCCAAGGCTAAGTGAGTCTGCCCTTACGGCCAGTTAAACAATGAAGTATTAGTCATGCAATGTTGCATTCAAAAATAAAAACCATTTTGACAGTTATCTTGCAGCCAAATTTCCAGGTGGTTTAGTTTCACTTGGATACACCCTGTGAAATGAATGTGAAGTGGGCCTTGAAACAGCCTAGGGTATTAGTGCCTTTTATCTCCAGGAATATGAGGTATGTAGATTTATATCCTTTACACACGATACCCAAATTTGTATAGAAGTGTCGATGTCCCACCCCAAACTGGCTTAGGCCTTGGGTTGAAATTTCATAGAGAATTAAGAGCCTTGCCAATCATCTCCTTACGACAAACCTTCAAACTACAGCAGCAGCCAGCATAGCAGCTATGGCTTCTTAGCCCTGTGTTGATGCCCACCAGGAGGTAAGCTGCTCCAAGAGAACTGTGTTACTTACTCATCTGATTGTTCCTCTCATTATCTCTGGTGGGGCTTAGTCTGAGAAGACTGTCTACTTGAAACTTCGTAACCTAAAACTTGGCTGAGAAAGAGGAAACATACATTTATTGAATGCTTAGTTTACATGGTTCCAGACACCACGTTTGTCACTTTATGGATACTGTCTCATTTTGTCTTTATGGGTTCAAAACGATTAAATAAACTATCCAAAGACAATCCACCAATGAAGGCATAAGTGAGATTTGAACTCAATTAGAATTATACCAACTTCATTTGCCGGAGTATCTCAACAAAATAGCAGTCTATGCAGCAGAGACCTGCTTCTTGCTAGTCTGTTACAAGTCTGGAGTTAGGTCATCCAAAGTTGGCAGGATAGCTCTACAGCAATGTTAGGGAACTAGGCTCCTTTTGGCTCCCTGCAGTGTGGGCCTCATTTTCATTTTGCTGGAGCTCCATCCATCACATTAATGTACCAAGCAGCAACAATGGAGGAAGAGAAAAAGGGTGGGGCCTCTCTCAAATAGATTTTCCCGGGACTTCCACGTAATAGTTTTTGCTTACATCTCATTAGCCAGAACTTTGTCACATGGATACACCTAGCGCCAACTGCAAGAGACTACAGGAACTGGAATATTTTAGCTGAGCTTCAACATGAGCAGCTAAAAATCAGGGTCTCGTTAGTGAGCATGAAGAGAAAAATGTGTTGAGGAAGAGATGAGCACAGACTCCAAACATCATGTTTTCCTTCTCTTTGGTTAGTGAAATATTTCCTTTTAATGGTACTTCATTGTTCATGTGTCTTAAGCTCTGACTCAAATTGGAGGCCATTTCAGAAACCAGAATATAAGTAAAAAATCTCAAAAAATGGTGTAAATGTAGTTTTTCTATTATAGGTATTTGACAATTTTGGTTGTTTGGGTTAATTTCCCAGATTTAAACCTACTGTCACTCCTTTAAAAATTACCCAGAAATTCCTCTAGACTGTGTTTAAGGACTTTTATTAAAATATAGCTAACCTACAATATTATATTAGTTTCAGATATACACCACAATTATTCAGCATTTATATACCTAAAGAAGTGATCACCATGATAAGTCCAGCAACCATTTGACACTGTACCATGCTATCAGAATATTATTGACTATATTTCCTATGCTATATATTACATCCCCATGACTTAACTTGTTTTATACCTGGAAATTTAAACCTCTTATTCTCCTATACCTTTCCCCCCCTTTTTTAATTTTTCAATGACAGTTGATATTCAATATTATTTTATATTAATTTCAGGTGGACAGCATAGTGATTAGATATTTATATAATTTAAGAGCTGATGCCCTTGACTAGTCTAGTACCCACCTGGCACTATATATAGTAAATACCATATTGTTGACTACATGTATATTCCCTATTCTTCACTTTACATCCCTATGACTATTTTGTAACTACCAATTTGCATTTCTTAATGCCTTCATCTTTTTCACCCTGTTCCCCACCCTGCCCCCCATCCATCACCCTGATATATGTGGTACCCATCTGACACCATACATACTCATAGAAATTACAATATTATTTACTATATTCCTTATGCTTACCCTACATCCCCCATGATTACGATGTAACAACCAATTTGTACTTATTAAACCCTTTAACTTTTACAGCCACCCCCAAACCCATTCCCATCTGGCAACCATTTTGTCTGTATCTGAGTTGTTTCTCTTTCATTTGCTGGTTTATTTTGTTCTTTAGATTCCCCATATAAGGGAGATCATAGGACATTTGTCTTTTTCTGTCTGACTTACTACACTCCACACAATACCCTCTAGATCCATCCATGTTGTTGTAGATGGCAAGATTTCATCCTTTTTATGGCTGAGTAATATTCCTGGTTGCCTTCATATCTTGGCTATTGTAAATTTTGGGTTTCTTTGAATAAATATCCAGAAGTGGGATTACTAGGTTCTTCTTTGTCTCTTGTTATCGCCTTTATTTTAAAGTCTATTTTGTCTGGTATTAAGTATTGCTACCTCAGCTATTTTTTTTCTTTTCATTTTCATGAACTATCTTTATCTATCTTTTTTACTTTTAGTTTGTGTGTGTCTTTCAATCTGAAGTGAGTCTTTTGTAATCAGCATATGTAAGGGTCTTGTTTTCTTACCCATTCAGCCACCCTATGACTTGGTTGGAGCATTTAATCCATTTACATTTAAAACAATTATTGATAGATAGGTAGTTATTCCCATTTTTATTCTTCATATTTTTATCTTTTTTTCTCTATCGTATAGATGTCCCTGTAAGAGTTCTTGTAATACTAGTTTGGTGGGATGAAATCCTTTCGCTTTTTTTATTAAGGAAGCTCTTCATCCGTCCTTTGATTCTAAGTGATATCCTTGCTGGGTACAGTGATCTTGTTTGTAGGTCCTTGCTTTTCATCACTCTGATTATTTCCTGTCAGTCTCTTCTGGCGTGTAAAATCTGTATTGAGAAATCAGCTGATAGTCTTATGGGAGATCCCTTGTAGGTAACTAACTGCTTTATTCTTGCTACTTTTAAGATTCTTTCTTTGTCTTTAAGTTCTGGCATTTTAATTATGATGTGCCTTGGCATGGGCCTGTTTGGGTTCATTTTGCTTGGGACTCTGGGCTTCTTGGGCTTGAATATTCATTTTCTTCACCAGGTTAGAAAAGTTTTCCATCTGTTTCTTCAAATAGATTTTTAATTCCTTAATCTCTCTGTTCTCCTTCTGGTATCCCTATGATGCAAATGTTGGTAGGCTTGATGTTGTCTCAGAGGCCCCGTAAATTATCGATTTTTTTTTTTCTGTTCTGTTTGGGTGTTTTTTGTTTCCTTATCTGCTAAATCACTGTTTCCTTTAATCTGTTAATTCCCTCTAATGTATTACTTCAGTTATTATATTTTTATTTCTGACTGGTTCTTTTTTATATTTTCTATCTCCATTTTTATGTTTTCTATCTCTTTATTGAAGCTCTCTCTGAGATCATTGGGCATCCTTATAGCCAGTTGTTAACTTGGTGGTCTCCATGTTGTTTCATGTTTTTTTGGAGATTTGTTCTTTTCCTTTATTTAGGACATTCTTCTTTGTCTACCCATTTTGGCTGCCTTGGTACATGTCTCCCAATTTTAGTAGAGTGGCATTATGTAGTAGGTGTCTCCTGAGACCCAGTGGTACAGTCTTTCTAGTCACCAGAGACAGGTGCTCCAGGTGTGTCCCTTATGTGAGATGTGAGTGTCCTTCTATTGTAGTTGAGACTTGGTTGATGTTTGCTGAATTGACCCTTAGGCTCACTGGTTGTAAGGAGTGGCCATGACTAGAGCGGAGGAGCTATAGTGTAGGGGCTGACCCTATGGAACAGGATTCACTTTAGCAGGGCTCTGGTCGCTGCCCAGTCTTTCCTTTGGGTATGTCATCCTGGGAGGTAGCCAGGTAATGCTCCAGCTAAGTCTGAAGCTAGCCACTGGGAGGGGAACTACTACAGGCCAAGTTCAGCTGCTGCCTCTGTCCTGCCCAAGGCCACCTGGCATGAGCCAAAAGCAGTCCACAGATAGGTGCCACCTGCCCTATGCTCGGAGGTGCCTAAAGAGGCCAAGCTGCAAACTAGGGCTGGCTGTCACTAGTACCAGGCTTTGGGCTATTGAGCCAGATGTATGGGACACATTGAAGCCAGGTGCTGCTTGATAAGGTTTTGTGAACCTTTGAGAGATTTTCAGACAGTCTGCAACATGAGCTAGGGTGTTTGTACTGAAAAAGCTGCTGGAAATGGCTTGTGTGGGCTTGCAAGTTAGGTGGGGCATGGCCTCAGAATCAGGGCAGGTGAATGAATGGTGTTAGATTGATGGAGACTCTGATATGGAGGCTGGCTGGGTCTGTAGTCATCCTTATCTCACTCAGCCATAATCTTTGATGGTTTTCACAACTAGAAGTTAGAGGGACTTCTCTCTCCAGCACTGGAATCCTGGGCTGGGTAGCCTGGTGTGGGGCTGGGACCCCTCACTCCTGGTGAGGGAGAGGACTTTTACAGCTGCAATAGCCCTCCCAATTTTTAACAGTCACACGCAGGTGTGGTACCAGCCCATTCCACATCTCTGTCCCTCCTACTAGTCTCAGGATGGCTTCTTCTGTATGTCTGTAGTTGTAGGGCTTTGGTTCAGCTAGTCTTCTTAATCATGGTTGTTCTCAAGTTTAGTTGTAAATTTGATGTGGTCATGATGTGGTCAACGCTTACTTATTCTGCCATCTTGAATGGATATATACTTCTTATTTTTTAATGTTTGCCTTAATACTACAGTGGGTTTCATTGCATGACTTGTAGCATTGCTCCCACTCTAGCTTTTGAATTTTCAGTGATATCACCAGTGCTGCCATAAGGAGGGGATGAAACCCAAAAAAGAAGAGGTCAAATCAGCTTTTGATTACTGAGTTATCAACAAGGTGGGTCAAGGAGAACTGCTGAACTAAAATCCAGCACTCCTTGTGGTGGGAACTTAACTCATCTCGTGTTTAGTCATCTTGTGGTAAGGGTAGGGCCTGTAAGCCCACTTCTAAGCAACAGGTCTTGTGACTTGTGGGCAAACTTTTTTCTCCACTCCACCTCCCACCCTCTATAGTTAAAACTGCTAGGGAGTTCCCTGGTGGTGTAGCAGATAGGCTTCAGCTCTGTCAACGCTGCGGCCTGGGTTCGATTCCCAGCCAGGGAACTACTCACATAAAAAATTAAAAAAAAAAAAACAAAAAAAAACAAAAAAAAACTGCGGCTGAATAATTGTCAGTACTGTTAAGGAACATGTGTATATTCTACTTCTTATTTAAGTTTTACCTTCTATCAGAAGATGCAGCAAAGAAAGAAAATAGCCCTTTATAGTCTTTATGGTATAGTCTACATATGCAGAAAACACACAACTCTTGTTTTGTTTTTAATACAAAAGCCTCTTTCTCTTAAAAAAGAAAAGACCTTATTAAACAAAAAAGTATCCAAAGAAAAGTCTATAACCACCCAGAGGCCACTACTAAAATGTTAAAATGCTATCTTTCGGGTTAATTTTTCATTACTTTCATAATCAAAAGAATGTATTTTAAGTAAAAAATTTTATTTACATAAAAAATGGAAAATTACTATCATATGCACCATCCTCTAGTGAGGAAGAGGCCCTGGCGACCTTAGTTCTCATACTAAGCTATCCATGGGTCCTCAGGTAAAGAAGTTAACTTCTGGGTGTCAGATCCTCACCAGCAAATATGGAAGCGGGAGATGTCAAAAACCAGCAACCTTTTTTCTACTCAGACACCTGTGATTAGGACGTATGAGACAGTCTACGAAACTTATATGGGATCACAGAGCTAACGTGAAGTCCAAATTAAGTAACATATTTCTTAATTTGGGGTTCGTGGATGATTCCAAGTGTGTTATCACCACAATTAGGTGGAACACATATATGAACCCCAAATTTATATTCTAGTCTAGAAGGGTCCATCACAGTCATGAGATTCTTAAGAAATCTATGACTCGAGGTTAAGAACAACTGGTTTCGTCTCATTTTATGGATAGGCATTTTCCATCCAGGGAAGCAAAGGGACTTGCCCCAAAAGCTCATCCGATGGCTCTTGCTTGCAATCTGGAGAGAGGGAAGGTCAGAAGGGGTCATCAGCTCTAAGGCCAGTGCTCTCCCCAATGGCAGTGACCCATCCCAGACCCCCTCTGTTGTGCTTTATGATGAAAATAACTAATCTAGTGTTTTCCTTCTGGCCCAGTTCATGAAGTCAGTGTGGAGTATACAACCTCCTCAGGCAGGTTTTCCCCATAATTCTCCCCCAACCTCATCAGGCAGCCCTTTCCCCCTAGAAGTAGGAGGGGAGATCTTATAAGGGAGGAAACAAGGCTCACACAGTTGAGGCCCTTGTTCCCACTCCTTTATTTCTGAGAGAACATTTCTGTTCTCTGGGTATTTTTATGCTTCCCGCCAAAAGTGAGGTGGAGGATCTTCCCCCAAGACATGACACTCTCCCACAGTGTGAGATGTTGAAGGAAAATCCTCAGATTGACAGTTCAGAGGTGGTGGGGTCACCCCAGCTGCGAAAGGAGTGAATTTGTGTCCCTGTCCACCATACTTGAAGCAAAACAGGCTCAAAAAGATTGTACAATGGGGCCACTGTGGTATTTGTGCTAAGAATTCATCACATAAAACCTTGTATCTGAAACCCAGAATGACCTTTTCTGAGCGGCCCTAGCCCTACATGAGAAGACAAATACCACCAGATTGCCTGACATTTCCTTTTTTAAATTTCAGGCATTCCTGATTTCAAATCCGCTATTGATCTGTTGGTTTGCAGCCCTGATGCAATTAAATGAAGTCACTTTCACTGCTGTTATAGGCTAACATAAATAACTGTTTGAAACCCCAGTCCCTGCCCTCTCTCTCCTTCTCCCCCACTGACACCCCCCTACCAGCCAAGATGCAATGTGAATGGGGCCAGTTTCATTTCTAAACCTGAAATTAAAATCTTCAAAGTTGAATTACGTACAGCTGTACTGTGTCCATTTTTAAAGATCACGTTTATTTGCTCACTCCTTTAAATTCCTCTTGGCAGAAGCTATAAAAACAAAACCTCTAAAGAGGGAGAGTTTGTTTTGATTCTTGTCAGTCACCCAAATATATTGTGGAATTCAGCTAGGGAAAGGTCTGAGCTCCACCTGGAACTGACAGGGAAGACAGATGAGAAGTAGTGATGACTCAGAAGACAAAAAAGTTTGAAAGGTAGTATTGCTCTGGGATCGGTGTGTTAAATGAATCTTAGAGATAATCCCATCCATCGGCCTGAAAAGCCCCAAAAGGCATGTGTGATGTGGTAGGCGTGATGTGCCTGTAGCCCAAGCCCAGTCAGTGTTCAGGATCTCAGCTGAGATCCTGGAAGTGCATTGTACCCATTGTCAATATGTTAAAGAACATTCTTTCTAGTTCCAGTAACCTGAGAGATTGACCAGGCAAAGATGTCTGCATGGATTCTTGGTTGGTCTTTTCTCAGCAGAATTAGCAGAATTCTGGTTCTGCTCCTGTTAGAGGGCCTGCTAGTGCAGAAGCATCTGGTCAATCTAGTCTGTCTCGGGGGACAATGAGGAAGAATAAGCTAGCAAGAAAATAAATGGACCAACTTTAAAAAGAGGCTATCTAAAAAAAAATGAGGTTTCTCATTTTTTCCTCAATTCTTAGACTTACTTGACTCTGTTGTCCAAGCAGCAATGTGGGTGATTGAATTGCAAACAACTGAATTGCCCTATTCAACTTTAATATTTTCTGAAAGTAAAAGCTAATTTCATTCTGCCTTATCCTTGCTTCTTATATTAAGAATCAGGCAACACCACACCAGCTCTTAATATCATCCTTGCTGAATAATCCAGGGAAAGCCTATAGAATGAGGAACTTTGCTCACTGTCCTGATTTAATCGTCCAAAATTAAGTCCTACTGCCCTCACAGAAGTTTTCTTCCCATTACACCCCATTACATTTAGGATGACCATATAACCCAGCTTCCTGTAAGACGCCTGATTCATGTTCATTGTCCCCTAAGATTAATGGTACCCAAAGTGTCTTATTTTAGATGATACTTTTTTTTATATGATCACACTAATTACAGGGAATGAACGGAAGGAAATGAGTTTCTGCCGAAGGGTCTAACCTTGTGCTCCTATCTTTCCGTCACCACAGCTCCACCTGGCAGCCCTGGCCTCACTAAAGGGAGATATAGTAGAGCTTAATAAACGTCTACAGCAAACAGAGCGGGAACGAGACCTTCTGGAAAAGAAATTGGCCAAGGCACAGGTAAGGGATCTGGAAAGTTTTTTTTTTTTAACTTCTTTATTTTTTAAGATAAAACATAGATACAGAAATTTCCACAAAACGAATTATAGCGTAAGGAACAAACACGTTCATAACCACTGTCCAGGTCGAGTAATAGAACTTGCCAGTCACCCCAGAAGTCTCTCCTTCTGTGCCATCCCAATCCCATCTTCCCTCCCACCAAGGTGACCAACCACTACCGTGACTCTTATAGTGGTATTTCCTGTTTCTTTACTGTTTCCCCTCAAGTTTGTATGTCCCTAAAAGTTAGAGTTTTAGTCTTGTCCATTTAAAAATCATGTGTTTCCTTTGAATCTCATAATCTACAGGTTTTTTACTCTATTCTGTGCTTTATAATTAATCCATTAAAACCTGGCTGCTTGATATATAGAGTTTTCCACAGTCTGGGTGTTGCTGACTGGATACTCATGGTGTGGTTTGGCATGGTCCTCTGTCTCCCGTATTTCCTGCAAATTGGCAGCTGGATCCAGAGGCTCTGTCAGATTTATGTCCAGTTCCTTTGGCAAGACTGTGAAGGGTTATTTGTTTTCTTACTGGGAGGCACATAGTGTCTGGTTGTCTTGCTTTCTGTGATGGTAGTAGCTATTGATACTCAATTACGGAGTTCATTGATTCAGGACTTAAATAGAAATCATGGTATTTTAATTCTACCATTTCTTTTTTAGTTATTCATTTTTCTTAGTTATTAATTGCTTTTGAGAGACAACATCCAACATTCATGATTTGTTGAAATAATGGTATATCATAAAGAAAAAAGAGAATAAATGCTTCATTCTTTCCATTTATTTAATATTTTTCAAGATAATGAATTGATTACCTATGGTCCTCTAAAAGTACTCAACTATTTTTTTAAATATTGTTATAAATGTATGTATTTAAATGTATTTGGGTTTCAATCCGTTGTAATTATTTTCCTTGTAGAAAATCAAATTAGAGTATCTTTGGCCAGTAAGAACCTCCTCAAGTTGGCTTCTGAGTCTTCTGACATGAGCATAATAGTTATTCCAGGCTCATCTAGTATATTTCTTGTCCCAACCCTGGAATTAACCATTCTCTGAGTAGTCTTGGTTTCAGTCAGTAGAAAATGCTATTTTAAGATGACAATCTGGGTGCCAAGGGTACTATTAGTTCTAAGTTGGTCATTGTTTTTAAGCCTCTTTTAAAGAGTCAAGAAATTATTTATGTATCTACATATTTATCTATAAATTTTAAGATAAAATACCTTAGGAGTTTATACTAATTGCTCCTATTTAAATTCATACTATAGGGTACTTTTACTAAGTGTCTGTATCTCCATTCTGTTCATACTAAGATTCCTGGTTCTTAAGGTTACAGAGGATGATTGAGTTAGAACATTTCCTAATTATTCATTTATTTCATCCCACATTATATTTCAACAGTGTCAGAATAATAACACTATAAAAATAAATATAATTAGAATAATTAAAAATACTTTGTTTGCATTCTGCTCTCCTCATTTGCCCACTTTTTTGCAGTTGTAGTCCCACTGCCTGACCGTAAGGTCATCGCATCTTACACTCTCTCCCTTTTTATCTTTATTTAGTGAATAAGTAACTATATGTTTGATGTTTCAGTGCTCCTTATGGCAATGTCCCTCTTCTGTTTTAGTTTGTTTGTTTATTTGGTTTGTATGTCCCTCTTCTGTTTTAGTTTGTTTGTTTATTTGGTTTTCCTCCTGAAGCTTATTTTCTATTGTAATAGATTCCTCAGGGAGGATGCATGGAAATCTTCACCAAGTTTTTGCTTGTTAATAACAATGTGTATGTGGCCTTCATATTTGAAAGGCATTTTTGCTAGATGTGAAACCCTTGGCTCATCTTTTCTTTTCTTGAATATGTTTTTTTATTGTCTTTTGGCAGACTGTTGCTCTGAAAGTCTAATAATACAACTTTCTTTCCCCTCATAAGACACTAACTTATTCTAGACATCCATAGCAATGTTTTTTGAAGTCCAAACCTTAGTCTCAGGTTTGCTGTGTATTCTTTTGATTATAGGAAAAAAAAATTTTTAATTTTGGCAAAGTTTCTTTTTAAATTCTAGTGTTTAATATTAATTCTGCTTCCTTGCTTTGACTTTCCTCCTTCAAGGAAGCTTACTATTTGTCTACTGGATTTTCTTTGCCTGTCTTCGATATCTGTCACTATTTCAAATACTTCATATCTCTCCTGTTTTCCTTAGTTCTTCCTGTTATCCACCTTCTGTTTCTCTTGGGACATTATATGTTGTGTTTGTTCCCTCTCATGTGACTCTTAGTTTAGTCTTTATTTCTGAAATGCATTATTATTTTATTTCTTTTTTTTTTTCTGTGTTCTATTACCTTACTTCTGGGTTTTTCTAGTTCTAAATTGTGTGTCTTACGTCATTTCATTTCCTGAAAGTCTTTTCACTTATTTCTAAATAATAAGCTATTGTTTTTGGCTCTTTTTTTTTTTTCGCCCTTGTCTGTTTTGTGTCATGCTTTCCTGGTTCATAGGGATGTTACTCTGCCCTTTTTTTCTTCTTCTTCTTCTTCTTGTAACTTTGTATGGAAGTTGACATCACTACGTTTCTGTTTTTCATTGTTATATGAAAAATAGTCTCCTTGAACTTTTAGGAGGCAGGGTTTAAGATGGCTTTTTTGTTTAAGTTCATAGAGCTTAGTCTTCTGTCATCATGTAGTCAAAAATATGGCAGTCTGCTTTCTGACACTTGTTGGCTCTGTTCCCCTCTCCTACTTTGATCTGGATCTATTCTTTTCTTTGTCTCTATTACCCCATCTTGTTCAATTTTGACCCTACTCCCAGCAGTTTTTCCTCCTAGAGAGGAGTTCTGGGGCCAGTCTTGAAAGTACCTAAAGATTAGCTGCTTTAGCCCCTTCAGATCTTCCTGTGGGTCCCTGGCCCACTCACTCTAGGCTCAGGCCAAACACCTGGTTTCAGCAGCTGTTCTCCAATTGGCCCTCTTCTCTTTCCTGTGTAAACTGCTTGGTTATTTGCAGGGTTTTCCAGTTCTCGGGTCCGTTGTTTGTGTTGCTTCCTTCTGTTTCTGCCCACACAGACGCCATTCAGATCTTGTGGATGGTGGTGGTTTGTCTCTATCTGCTTGCATTTGGTTAGTCAAGGAGATACCTCTCCTCTGAGCATTTGGTGCTGCTGGGTAGGTACTGTGTCAATTTTATGTGAGAATTCAGAGACTGAAAAACCAGGCTGCCACAGTCATCAGTCTAGAATGAACTTTGGGAAATTTTGAAACCTCCTGTCTTGTTATCATACACCATGTGAATAGGGAGGAAAGACCATTAATACTTAAGATCATCTACTTCCACATTTGACAGGCAACTTAGGGAAGTTAGCATGCTTACCAAGGCCAAATGAATAGCTTAGCACCCAAGTCAAGGTTACCCATGTTCTTTTCTCACAAGGGATGTTACACTGACAAAAATTTCCAGTTTTTACCTAGATGAAAACTTTACTTCAGGGAAACTTTATTTCCCTTCCTTATGGTGTCAGATTGGCACTTGACATTTCAGGGGCCGAACTTTAATTATATAAACACCTACCATTGTGCTATACACCTGAAACTAATATAAAATAATATGGAATGTCAACCGTAATGTGTGTGTGGAGGGCGAGGGTGAGTGTGTGTGTAGTCACGGATGTACAGTACAGTATAGAGAATATAGTCAATGATATTTGTAATAGCTGTGTAAAATGTCAAATGGGTAAGGGACTTGGGGTTATCACTTTGTGAGAGGTGTAAATGTCTAATCATTATGTTCTTTTGTACATTTGAAACTAATAAAAATTAATATAATACAAATAAAATATTTCTTCTGATTATAAAAGTAATAATACAGAAAAAACTAGAGAGAATTATAATGTTTCAGTGGTAGGCACTGGTCAATTAAATTTTTTTGAATGCTTTTGCTTCATAGTTTTTTTTAAGAAAGTACTTTTTTAGTAAAGAAAAATATTCAATGATGTTAAGTGACTGTGTTTTCTACTTAACAACCATCCAAAGCCAACCATTGTTAATAGTTCTTATTGGTGAGATTTTTTTTTTTTAGAGAAAGAAATTGTGAATACTTTTTACTGGTAGCTAGCATGTACCACAGTCTTGAATTTTAAAAGGTAACCAGGAAGATTCTTCTTAAAATTTAAGCCTGCAAGGACAAAGTAGCTGTGCAGAGAATTGTAAGAAGATAATGGAAAACTTTTGCTCTATATATCGAGGATTGATTCAGCTCATTTCTTTCTTACTTATGGTGAAGACATTCACATGTAATAGTTTTTGACAGCTGGTTTTACTCCTGATGACAGTAATCACTTTATAGTGCCATTAATTAACTTTTGCTTGTTTGCTTTCTTACACTAAATATACTTAAAAAATTACTCTCTGTTCCTTTCACTGGAGATATCTTCCTAGGTTCAGATAGTGGCACTCAGGAAAGAAAACATGAAAAAAAGGTCAGTTTCATACCTTTGATAAAGATAAGATTTATGCAAGGAAAAGAACAATGAAATGATGGTGCCATGCTTTCTGTGCTATATGCCTTAGTAAGTGATTCATGTTTAAGGCTTGACCAGATTGTGGAAAAGCAAGTTTTATGTGTAAATTTATGTTCCATGGCTCTAGTAAGTTTTACCAGCTCTCTAAATATCACTGAGACACAATTAAACTGGAATGTAAAATGTGAATCATGGGGGCGTTCATCTGAAATAATCAAAGTGAGCTTCAGCATCTGTTGAATAATTATTAATGGTGACACTGGAACTGGTTCAATAAAGCTCTCATACATGGTCATGAGATCAACCTGTTGGTGGAGATGTGAGAATAATGATAGGAAGGAAAGAGATGTGTAAAAAAGCCCAATATTAATGTGGTGAGGAAGACAACTTTGTCTTTCTCTGTATTAGCTTTCTATTGATATGTAGTAATTTGCCACAAACTTACTGGCTTAAAACAACACACATTATGTCACAACTTCTGTGCAATAGCAGCCCAAGCACAGCTTAGCCAGGTTCTCTGCAAGTGTTCAGTCAAGGTATTGGGCAGAGCTGAGTGCTCATTTGGAGGGTCAACTGGGGAAGAAATCCCCTCCATGCTCACTCACGTTGCACACAGAATTTATTTCTCTGTGGTTGCAGGATTCATGGCAGCTTGCTTCCTCAAAGCCAGCAATGCAGAGAAAGATTCTGGAATAAATCTGCCCACAAGATAGAAGCTTCTATAACTTAATGTAATCATGGGAGTGGTATCTCCTCACCTTTGTCACATTGTATTTGTTAGAAAGAAGCCACAGGTCCTACCCAGATGAAGTGAGTATCACCCAAAAGCTGAATATAAGGAGATGCAGGAATCATAAAGGCACCTTGGAGACTATTCATCAGAGCTTTCTTGGGGATTTGATCTATAACATCACTATTAGCTTACACCAACAGTGATAATTCTCCCATTTCTTTACCTCTGTTTTGTGCTGGGCAATATGCCAAGCATCTCACATACTTTATCTGAGTTCTCATAATGGCCTTTAGTATAGAAACTATAGTAGACTGTCAACTGGAACTCAAGGAACTAGCACAAATCTGCCAGTTGCTTCAGTTCCGGTTAACAGAGAGTCTGCTTACATTTATGCAGCATCTACCAATCCCCATAGGTGCTGGTTAACTGAGAGTCTACTGTATTAACATTCCCATTTTACAAATGAGGAAATTGAGGTTTAGGGAATTTGAATATCCTGCCCAAAATTATGTAGCTAGAATGTACTAAGTCAGGATTTGAATCCAGGTTTCTTGGGAATCCATAGCTCTAGTAATCCGGTATTGTCTCTTAAGCTACCCAGGCTGCCCTTAGCATCTGGAAAGAGGAGATCTAGAAGGGGTGAGGCATGGGGCACAGGTTAATTTGGTTTAAACATCCCTACCCTCCCAAACCGAATAGGTATACAGACATGTACGTGCATTTTCCTCAACTTTCAACAGCACCATGGTGAACAGCCTTGTGGAAAACTGGCAAAGATCAGATGTAGTACAGATTCGAACCTGTCAGTATGTTTGCTATTTATTTAGTACTGACATTTATTTTAAATTAACTTGCTGTGTTTTTTTTTTCAGTAAGGAAAGTTGTTTGTTTTTTGTTTGTTTGTTTTTTAATTCATTTTTATTGTTAGACTTATTGGGGTGACATCTGTTAGCAAGGATTACATAGGTCTCAGGCATACAATTCTACAGTGCATTGTCAGCTTGTTGTATAATAAGTTCACCACCCAGTGTGACTTCTCTTTCCATCACCTTATATTTAGCTTCCCCCTCCTCTCCCAGCCCCTCCCCCTTCTCCCCTCCCTATCCTACTCGTCCCCAAATAAACATTGAAGTATTGATTGTGTCCATGGGTTATTTGTTTGTTCATTTCTTTTCTCTTTGTTGCTTTCAGTTTTATATTCCGCATATGAGTGAGGTCATACAGTTCTTTGTTTTTTCTGTCTGGCTTATTTCACTAAGCATGATGATCTCCAGGTCCATCCATTGTGTTGCAAATGGCAATATTTCATCTTTTCTTACAGCTGAGTAATATTCCATTGTGTATATGTACCACAGCTTCTTTATCCAGTCATCTGTCGCAGAGCACGTTGGTTGTTTCCATGTTTTGGCCACTGTGACCAGCGCTGCAATGAACATTGGGGTCCATAAGTCTTTGCAGACAAAGGTTTTCAAGTTCTTTGGGTAGATCCCCAGATGGGGGATTGCTGGGTCATATGGTAGCTCCATTCCCAATTTTCTGAGGAACCCCCACACTGCCTTCCACAGTGGTTGTACCAGTTTGCACTCCCACCAGCAGTGTACCAGAGTTCCTTTCTCTCCACGTCCTCTCCAGCACTTGTTATTCCTTGTCTTGTTGATAACAGCCATTCTCACAGGTGTGAGGTGGTATCTCGTTGTGGTTTTGATTTGCATTTCCCTGATAGCTAATGAGGATGAGCACTTTTTCATATGTCTGCTGGCCATGTGTATTTCTTCGTGGGAGAAGTGTCTGTTTAGTTCTTCTGCCCACTTTTTAATTGGGTTGTTTGTTTTTTTGTTGTTAAGTCTTATTAGTTCTTTATATATTTTAGATATTAGACCCTTATCTGATGTGTTATTTGCAAATATTTTCTCCCATTCCGTTGGCTGTCTCTTTGCTTTGTTGATGGTTTCTTTTGCTGTGCAGAAGCTTTTTAGTTTGATATAGTCCCATTCATTTATTTTTGCTTTTACTTCCCTTGCCTTTGAGGTCAGGTTCATGAATTCTTCCTTGAGTCCTAGGTCTGTAAGTTTAGTACCAATGTCTTCTTCTATACAGTTTATTGTTGCAGGTCTGATATGAAGGTCTTTAATCCATTTCGAGTTAACTTTTGTATATGGAGAGAGTTCACAGCTCAAGTTCATTCTTTTGCATATGTTTTTCCAGTTTTCCCAGCACCACCTACTATAGAGGCTGTCTTTTCCCCATTGTATGTTTTTTGCTCCTTTATCAGAAATTATTTGCCCATAAATTTGTGGGTTTATTTCTGGGTTTTCAGTTCTATTCCATTGGTCTATATTTCTGTTCTTCTGCCAGTACCAAGGTGTTTTGACTATTGATGCTTTGTAATATAAATTGAAGTCAGGGAATGTAATGGCACCAGACTTAATCTTTTTATGTAGTATTGCTTTGGCAATTCGAGGTCTTTTATGTGTCCCAGTAATTCTGATATGTTGTATTTTCATTGTCATTAGTTTCTATATATTTTTTAATCTCATCTTTTATTTGTTCTTTTATCCAGTCCTTTTTTAATAAGCTGTTGTTTAATCTCCATGTGTATGTTTCCTTCTGCTTTCCTTTTACAGTTGATCTCCAATTTCAAAGCTTTGTGGTCTGAGAATACACTTGGTATCATTTTGAACTTCTTGAATTTGCTGAGGCTACTTTTGTGTCCCAGCATATGGTCTGTCCTTGAGAATGTTCCATGTGCACTAGAAAAGAAGGAATAGTCTCTTTTTGCTGGATGAAGTGTCCTGTAAATGTCAATGATGTCCAATTGCTGTAATGTGTCGTTTAGAGCTGTTGTTTCCTTATTTATTTTCTGTTTGGATGATCTGTCCATGGCTGTTAGTGGGGTGTTTAAGTCTCCCATTATGATTGTGTGTTAATCAGTTTCTCCTTTCAAATCTGTTAGTAGTTTCTTTGTATAGTTTGGTGCATCCTGGTTGGGGGCATATATATTAATTAGTGTCAAGTCTTCTTGTTGTTGTATTGTGACTTTTATCATTATGTAATGTCCATCCTTGTCTTTTACTATCTTTTTTAACCTGAAGTTTATTTCATTAGATATCAGTATGGCCACTCCTGCTTTTCTCTGGTTACCATTTGCTTGAAGTATTGTTTCCCATCCTTTCACTCTGAGTCTGTGTTTGTCCTTATGGCTGCGGTGTGTTTCTTGGAGACAGCATATGGATGGGTTCTGTTTTTTAATCCAGTCTGCTACTTTGTGTCTTTTTATTGGTGAGTTCAGTCCATTAACATTTAGAGTGATGATCGATATGTGAGGATTTCCTGTGGCCATTACTTCTTTCTTTCTTCGTTTTTGTTTTATTTTTGTTTCTTTCTTGTTGCCCCAACTTTGTTCCATTTGTCCTGATGTTTTGTTTCAGGTCGAAGAGCCTCCTTCAGTATTTCTTGGAGTGCTGGCCTTGTGCTGGCAAATTCCCTCAGGTTCTGTGTGTCTGAGGAGGTCTTTATTCCACCTTCATATCTGAAAGATAATTTTGCTGGATAATTCTTGGCTGGAAGTTCCTCTCTTTTAAAGTTTTGAATATTGGATTCCACTCTCTCCTGCAGAGTTTCCACTGAGAAATCTGATGCCAGCCTGATGGGTTTTCCTCTAAAGGTTATAGTTCTTTTTTCCCTGGCTGCCTTGAGAATTGTCTCTTTGTCTTTAGTTTTGGACATCTTTAGTACCATGTGCCTTGGAGAAGATCTGTTAGGGTCCAGGTATCTAGGGGACCTGTTTTCTTCTTGAACTTGGGGTTCCAGATCTTTCCATAGGTTTGGAAAGTTCTCATCTACTATTTGTTTGAGTATGTTCTCTGTAGAATGCTCTACCCCTTCTTCTATTCCTATTATCCTGATGTTGTTTTGTCTCATGGAGTCAGATAGTTCTTGTA